>CM051017.1:1112700-1117700 GCA_027704905.1 Muraenolepis orangiensis
GACTTCACTCCATCTCCTCTGTAGGAGGATTTGTGAAGAGCTGGCAGGAGAAAGAATTGTGATGTAGAAACAGCCTTTGATGTGTCAGATGAAATGGATAAATATCCCATAATGACCTCTGCCTTACGTACTGAATGCAGTGTGTCCAAAACCAAGCTACTAGTTAACCCCAGGGGGAGAAGCACAACGGCCATGACACATATCTCATGGTTGGAAAATGAATAAATAAAAACACACAAATACAAAAGGGAAATAGTTCTTAGTTCTTTTCACAAATATATATATTTAGTAAATAACAGACAGTATTGTTCCTATGTTGTTATGTCGCTCCTATACATATGTATGTGTGTGTGTAATGTTGTATAAAACACACATGGTAGCGTGTGAGACCGGTGAACCCAAGTGGAAAGCCTCAGAGAAGCTGCTGTGTTCTGAGCGCCTCCTGAGAGCTGAATAATTCAGGAGCTCAGGAGGGATGGGCTGAGGGAAGTCAGGCAGAAGCCCCAGTATAGGGTGTGAGTGTGTGTGTGTGTGTGCGCGTGTGTGTGTGTGTGTGTGTGTGTGTGCATGTGTGTGCGTGCGTGCGTGTGAGTACTACACGTGGATGTGAGTGTTAAGGGGAAGGCGTTCAGCTCGGGGAGGGGGGGGCGGCGGCACAGAGAACAAACCAACGTCGGGAGCCGTGACTTAAAGTGGTGATCCGATACTCACCTGTAAATCACTACGAAGCCTTCCACGCTGTGAGGAAGGGACGAGGAGTCAGGGGTCCTATTGGATATGAGCAGCCATGGCTCCCATGGATTCTCATGTATTCCCCCGACACATCTGGCTGTGGATCCTCATAAGGCGGCTCAATGCACCGTGGGTCCCTCCCCTCCATTAAAGTTTCAGCGTTCGGCTCTCTGGCTGGTTTACACGACGGCTTCTCAGCCGGCCGACCGGCGGGCCGCTGGCAGGCTGCCAGGGGGCGACAGCTGGGCAGAGGGTCTCCTGGTGCTGGGCTGACAGGAACACGTGTTGGATCAGAGCCGCGGGCGGGGTGTGGATCGGAGCCGGCCCCAGTCAGACTGATTAGAGTCTGGTTGAAGCAGCCTCACCTGGCCCCAGTCAGACTGATTAGAGTCTGGTTGAAGCAGCCTCACCTGGCCCCAGTCAGACTGATTAGAGTCTGGTTGAAGCAGCCTCACCTGGCCTCCAGTCAGACTGATTAGAGTCTGGTTGAAGCAGCCTCACCTGGCCCCAGTCAGACTGATTAGAGTCTGGTTGAAGCAGCCTCACCTGGCCTCCAGTCAGACTGATTAGTGTCTGGTTGAAGCAGCCTCACCTGGCCCCAGTCAGACTGATTAGAGTCTGGGGCTGATGAGACCACTCTGGAGGAGTGGACCAGTGGTTCTGCATCTCATTTCAAATACAAACAACAATAAATGTTTTCCTCATCGTTCTGTGTCCTTCAGGAGGAGCCACAGGAGGGGAGTACCACAGGAGGGGGAGTACCACAGGAGGGGAGTACCACAGGAGGGGGAGTACCACAGGAGGGGGAGTACCACAGGAGGGGAGTACCACAGGAGGGGAGTACCACAGGAGGGGGAGTACCACAGGAGGGGGAGTACCACAGGAGGGGAGTACCACAGGAGGGGAGTACCACAGGAGGGGAGTACCACAGGAGGGGAGTACCACAGGAGGGGAGTACCACAGGAGGGGGAGTACCACAGGAGGGGAGTACCACAGGAGGGGAGTACCACAGGAGGGGAGTACCACAGGAGGGGAGTACCACAGGAGGGGAGTACCACAGGAGGGGGAGTACCACAGGAGGGGGAGTACCACAGGAGGGGAGTACCACAGGAGGGGAGTACCACAGGAGGGGGAGTACCACAGGAGGGGAGTACCACAGGAGGGGAGTACCACAGGAGGGGGAGTACCACAGGAGGGGAGTACCACAGGAGGGGAGTACCACAGGAGGGGGAGTACCACAGGGGGAGAGTACCACAGGAGGGGAGTACCACAGGGGGAGAGTACCACAGGAGGGGAGTACCACAGGAGGGGGAGTACCACAGGAGGGGGAGTACCACAGGAGGGGAGTACCACAGGAGGGGGAGTACCACAGGAGGGGAGTACCACAGGAGGGGAGTACCACAGGAGGGGGAGTACCACAGGAGGGGGAGTACCACAGGAGGGGGAGTACCACAGGAGGGGAGTACCACAGGAGGGGAGTACCACAGGAGGGGAGTACCACAGGAGGGGGAGTACCACAGGGGGAGAGTACCACAGGGGGAGAGTACCACAGGAGGGGAGTACCACAGGAGGGGGAGTACCACAGGGGGAGAGTACCACAGGGGGAGAGTACCACAGGAGGGGAGTACCACAGGAGGGGGAGTACCACAGGGGGAGAGTACCACAGGGGGAGAGTACCACAGGAGGGGAGTACCACAGGAGGGGGAGTACCACAGGAGGGAGAGTACCACAGGATCATATCCAAGTGCTCTTGTTTTACATTCTCTGTTCTTGATCTCCATGTAGACTCAAAGCATTAAACAACATGCTACTGGGCCTCCTTTTAGAGGGAAAAGCACAGTGGAATATACTGTACGTTACGTGGTTGATTTTACACACTCCTCTGACTACACCCCTATGACCCCCCCCCCCCCCCCCCCCACCCACACACACACACACACACACACACACACACACACACACACACACACACACACACACTGCATTACCAGAGGACATGATATCTTCTGGTTAGGGGAGCATCTTTGTGAACGGACGTTTGAGGTCTCACCAAGAGCAGCGGTGAAAAGAAGAAAAAAATGAAAAAACTCCAAATTGCTCCTTCAGTCTGGGCTTTAAAGTGCTGTTTTCTTCCCTTTTCCCACAAAAATAAATGCGTGTGTGTTTTTATTAGCTACACGTGTCGGGGGGGTGGGGGGGGGGGGCTAATGGCTTGGGAATAAAAGACAACATTGTGATTCATCTGGTCTGAACCGGGAGGCGAGCGCCGTGGGGCCCGCCTCCTCCCCGCCATTGGCCCGAGTCAAAGATGACAACCCGCTCACCGCTAATGCTTTGTCTGCACCTTTTCCTTAGCGCCTGCCTGGGGGCTGAATAGTGTAAAGTATCTGGTGGGCCAGGGGCTGCTGGCGCTAATGGGGCGGCTGGCGCTAATGGGGCTTTCACACACTCACCTTTACTTTACCCAAAAGAGAAAGGATGGACATTCTTGTATTGAGTTAACCGTGAGGTGAGAGACGGGGTGACGGGGGACCGATCAGGTCACGCCCCAAAGGTCACGCCCCAAAGGTCACACCTGTTCACTAAATGTATGTGAACATTCTCCATCATCTGTGTTTCTAAAGACAACCATCTGCTAGATAACCAAAGGAACTCAGGTGGTCCTGATGCTGCTCTGTGGACCAGGACCAGGACCAGGACCACCTGGGTGGTGCTGGTCCTGGTCCTGATGCTGCTCAGTGGACCAGGACCAGGACCACCTGGGTGGTGCTGGTCCTGGTCCTGATGCTGCTCTGTGGACCAGGACCAGGACCAGGACCACCTGGGTGGTGCTGGTCCTGGTCCTGATGCTGCTCAGTGGACCAGGACCAGGACCACGTGGGTGGTGGATGTTCACTGAGACTTGGCTCAAGTTCATTGGTAATGCAAAGGTCAGTATATTGTGTTGTATAACGTATGTAGAATGTATAGTATACACACATATATATATAGTATATCACTATATATGTGTGTAATGTATAGTATATATATATATATATACACACATATATATATATATATGTGTGTAATGTATAGTATATATATATATATATACACACATATATATATATATATATATATGTGTGTGTAATGTATAGTATATATAGATATATATGTATATATATACTATACATTACACACATATATATATATATATATATGTATATATATATATATATATATACTATACATTACACACATATATATATATATATGTATATATATATATATATATACTATACATTACACACATATATATATATATATATATATATATATATGTGTGTAATGTATAGTATACATATATATATATGTATATATATATGTATATGTGTGTGTAATGTATAGTATACATATATATATATATGTGTGTAATGTATAGTATACATATATATATATATCTATATATATATATATATCTATATATATAGATATATATAAGTGTGTGTAATGTATAGTTCTCTGTATAGTGAACACAATATAAATACAAATATGTCTTTAATAAATGATCAACTTAATTCATGAAATGAACTATAGGCTACATCACAGTCAAACACAATATATAAATATAATGTTAATAATGATAATAATAACAACTATATTATTAATAATAATATTAATAATAATGATAATAATAATAATAATGATAATAACAATAACACAATTATTAATAGTAATATTAATAATAATAATAATAATATGCCTGCAAGCATAATGAATTAATATTATTATTATTAAACATCAATGTAATGTTTTATCTCAGTGTAAAATGCTTCAAATTCACATTCAACAATGGGAGCTTATATATAGGCATGGTAATACTGTTTAATAATGTTTAATAATGTTTAATAATGTTTAATAAGTACACATCTTATTTCCATGTGACACAGTGACAGTAAAGCACACACTTGTGAACCTGCTTCACAACACACTCACGTTTTAACACCAGAAGACGTGACTTATGACCTACGACCTAAACCCTGGAGGAGGAGGAGGAGGAGGAGGAGGAGGAGGAGGAGGAGGAGGGGAGTGGGAGGAGGAGGAGGAGGAGGAGGAGGAGGAGGAGGAGGAGGAGGAGGAGGAGGAGGAGGAGGAGGAGGAGGAGGAGGAGAAGGAGGAGAAGGAGGAGGAGAAGGAGGAGAAGGAGGAGGAGAAGAAGGAGGAGGAGAAGGAGGAGGAGAAGGAGGAGAAGGAGGAGGAGGAGGAGAAGAAGGAGGAGAAGAAGGAGG
>CM051017.1:1122700-1192700 GCA_027704905.1 Muraenolepis orangiensis
CAAATATGTTTTATAACTCTCTAAAACGTGTAAAACGTTAACGTTTTAGAGGACACATTACGTGCCAGTGATCATATAACCAATCAAAATCACTGATTTCGGGCCCCCCCCCTCTCCAGCAATAGGAATAGGAATAGGAATCTACTACTTCAGTTAGTAGACTTCCCCCCCCCCCCGTTGGATTTCAAGATCGCGACCTTAAAAATGTATAATAATTATATATACATGAATAGTATATATAAAATAGCTAAACAGCTAAACCTATATATATATTTATATAATTTGATTTAATTCTATATGTCCTATGTAGGCCTTATACAATATTATATATACTATACTGTATTTTTCTTCGACAAAGCAGTGTGACAAGACAGCATTTACACTGACAAAACGTCCACCGGAAGGTTTTTTTTGTCGTCAGAAGATCAACTTTAGAAGATAAACTATATCAAATAAACTCTTAGCTAAAAAGCTGTAGATGAGGTCGTCGAGCTGCAGCGCCACCAAGCGAAGAGACGCCGATGTCACGTGTTCCAAGGCGACCACAGCGTGTACAGCGCTCTGCTTCCCTCTGGTGGCAACGGAGTGTTACTGCAGCCCATCTTCACGGTCGTGTGTGTGTGTGTGAAACCAAGTTATGATCGAAAGCGAAACTGAAACATATCTGAACGTCCCAAGTGAAAGACGTGTAGCTTTAGCCTAGCCGCTGGCAGCATATAGTCCGTTTAGCTCAGTATTAATACTGGCCTGTTCCAGAACAATACTCATCAATACTCATTCTGTTGTGTTGAAGCATGGCGCACACTTCGTTTGAGGAAGTAAGTTGTTTGTGTCACGTTCTGCAGTATTACAGTAGTGGTCTAGAAATGCCTATTCCGAGTTATTGATTATATGAATTGGACTTTAGTTGTATTGATATGAATTGGACAGCTGGAATATGGGTGTGCACACTGTGTGTGTGTGTGTGTGTGTGTGTGTGTGTGTGTGTGTGTGTGTGTGTGTGTGTGTGTGTGAGGAGAGAGAGAGAGAGAGAGAGAGAGAGAGAGAGAGAGAGAGAGAGAGAGAGAGAGAGAGAGAGAGAGAGAGAGAGAGAGAGAGAGAGAGAGAGAGAGAGAGAGAGAGTGTGTGTGTGGTTGTGGTGGTTGTTGTGTGTGTGTGTGTGTGTGTGTGTGTGTGTGTGTGTGTGTGTGTGTGTGTGTGTGTGTGTGTGTGTGTGTGTTATGTAATGCTACGTCTGCACGTCTAAACTACTAGTAGTGTTTCTGTGTGGCAGATGTGAATAAATGAATTCCTCATGAATCCATAGCAGTCGAGTAGAGGCTCCTAAGAACCCATGACCCCAAGGGAGTCCATCCCTATAGCCCATATCGGTCTGATAGTGTCATCAACACGTGTAAGAACTGGTATTTAATATTGTATGAAAAATAAATGAATATACTGTATTTATATATATCATTTTTGTTCTGCTGTCTTGTAGCTCATAGCAGGTGTCACCATCACTGTTGATCCGGAGGGTTTCATTGACAGAAGACGCCTTGTGGACATTCTGAACGACGATCAATCCCGGAAAACCGCTCCCCCTCAGCGAGTGAGCGGTTCCCATGAGATGGTAGAAGGTGTGTTCATGGAGCTGTGCACCGTGGGCCGCCGGGCCGCTCCCGTCAGTAGAGCGACCTGCGTGTCCGCGGCCGTCATGGAGCACATCAGGAAGAAACACCCGAGAGAAGTGCTCCGGATAGGCGGAGAGCGCGTCCTGGTGGAGGAGCAGCGCGGCGCCGCGGCGGACGACGTGACGGTGGTGTTCAGGCCTCGCCACAGCGGGGTGAGCGGCGCTCAGGTGCGGCTGGTTAGAGAGCGCTTCGTCACCTTCTACCAGAGAGTCGCCTCCGACCTGCAGGTGAAGAACATGGCCGTCCATCCGCGAACGACTGCGAACTGCGAACGATTGCGGAAAGCGTTCCCACAGCTTGTTATCGAACCCCAGCAGTCCGGGGTCACTGTGAGCGGACCCTACGCACACCTTGTGGCATTAGAGGATTTCCTCCTCCGGGAGGATCCCTCAAGGCAGACCGACTCGGTCCAAGAGGAATCATGTGCGATTTGCTTGGAGGTCACCTCGGAGGCAACGAAACAGACTCTCGCCTGCAAACACTCATACTGCAGGGACTGCTTGAAAACGGCCTTCGACCACAAACCCGTCTGCCCTATATGTGGAGCTCTGTACGGCCCTCTGAAGGGAACCCAGCCCCAAGGAGGAACCATGAGCTGCTCCACTCAACGGTCTCCTCTGCCCGGTCATGAGGGCCATGGAACCATCACAGTGCACTACCACATCCCAAACGGAGTGCAGAAGGTAAGAGTTGATTTCGACAGCTGTGCAATCCTACCTATCACATGTATTGGCCACAGCCAATACCGTCTATATAGACCACCGTAAAGGTCATATCATGTAGGCAAATACATGTCATTTCCCAGCCCATTCACATTCAAATGACATATTTGTTTTTAGCTAAATCATTATTTGAATTGAAGTGTAACATTTCAGAATTGTGCTGTTATGATATGACCTTCAGTGTAATAGACACCCATATTGAGAAAGTGATTTACTAACCCACAGGAAGAGCACCCTCACCCAGGACACAAGTACGAGGGAGCGTCCCGCACCGCCTACCTGCCCGACTCCCCCGAGGGCCGGAAGGTCTGTGAGCTGCTCCGTCGCGCCTTCACCCAGAGGCTGGTGTTCACCGTGGGACAGTCCTTCACCAGCGGGCGGAGCAACGTGGTGACCTGGAACGATATACACCACAAAACCTCCACCCACGGGGGGCCCACCTGGTGAGCAGCAAGCATGTATATAATAACATATATAGAATAACATAATATGTAATAACATATATAGAATAAAATAATATGTAATACATTACAGTCATTTAGAAGACTTACAATAAGAGAACTACTAGTCACTATATTAATAAAAGATGTGCATACATATACACATATATAATAACATCATATATAATTCATTACATAACAATAAGGTCATTCAACAGGTAGACCAGAGAACTACTAGTCACCATAATAATATAATATATACATATATATATATACACATATATAATAACATAATATATAATACACTACATTTCCTTCCTAACAAGCCATAATAATAAAATATATACATACATATACACATATTAAATAACATTATATATAATTCATTACTTTCCTTCCGAACAAGCCTCCAAGAGCAAGTTATGCAAAATATTCTCAAAAACCATTGAACATGCTTTGGTAGATTTGCTGTTACGATAATGTTTATATAATATATATAATATATAATATACATATATAATGTAACTAACATAACCATATGTTAAAAGGCTAACAACATCTTAATACGCTAGCTTAACAATATATTAATAAGCCAACAACATACAACAACTGCCACTATCATAACATTGTCACCAGTATTACATTTATATTAAAGTCATACTTCTTACTGGAGGTACTGGACTCATTAGCATCACTGTACTAAGTGTTCTGCTGCTACTACGCTATGCTGCTCTAGTACTGTTCTCCTCCATACTGCGGGACTTACTGGGCACTAAGTATTCCATTGTACTTGTTGCACATGGACAATAAAGAATCTTGATCTTGAATCTTGAAAATGTTAATAAGATAGCTCAACAATATAGGAATAAGATAACATAACAATATGTTAATTAACCAACTGAACTTGTTGTGCAGCTATGGTTACCCCGATCCTGATTATCTCCGGCGGGTTCAAGAAGAACTGAAACTCAAAGGAGTTCAATAAGGAGACTGAAGAGGAGAGCCGCTCACCAGAACAAGGCTTTATGCAAGTTAACATTAACGGTACATAATACTATTTTCATAACTCTAATTGTAAAATGCCAAAAAAACTATTAATTTGCAAAACAAAGAAAACGTCATAAAAACGTAATATGGAAAATTGCCTTGTTGCTTCGGCAATATTTACATAATTTACAATGTGTATCGTCATCCTTTCACCATTACTCCAATTTTTGTAAGGCACCAAATGCTAACAGCATAATTGTATGAACTTGAGCACAATCCACAGCATAATCTACCAATATACTGGCTGGTTACATGCTAGCATAACACTCATCAAATGAACGGAAAAAAAGCCTCTAGATTTAGGATTTAGGAAGTTCTCTTTTGCTCTTTCAAGGTTACGAGGTTTTCCTGTTTTCATACTGTCAATGTTTTTCTTAAATTGTAATTGAATGTAGTTGAAGGAAAGAATTCACTCCAGTGAGATCAGTGTTATTTTCCATTAGTCTCTGGTCACCATGAATGGGTTCTTCTTAAACATGCTTTGAAAACTATTCAGTTATGTGACTTATGAGTTATGAGCATTTGAGTTTCCACTATTTTCGTCATACTTCTGCAAATGGTCGTCATATCTACTTGTTTGAGTCTTTTAAAAATAAAAATGGTTATATTATATATGGACTATATTACTAATGCATAAACAATGCTTACAATGACCCGCTTTGAGTGCAGTCTGTATTCGGTGTGTGTGTGTGGTATTTATACTGGGAAATACTGGGTCGTTAATGAGATGGTTAACCTCTTTGTGTAATGATGATACAGGGGTGATATAAACTCAGAACATTGTATAAGACTCACTAGTCTACCACTAGTCTATGATCAGGGGTTTGACTGAGTGGACTACTCAGCTCTCGGAGTCTTAAAGAGTCTTAAAGCACACCAATCATTGATAAAACCACCAGCAGAAAACACCAATCATTTTATAATAGAACATAAAACATTATCTAGGATTGAAAGGATCCCTTTCAAAAATGCTTGTTTGTTTGACAAGGGACTTGAAGCCAGCCAGCGTGAAGGTTTAAAATACAATGCAATGAGCTGCTTGCAACAAAGCCTCTTATTGACTATTGATCCATCATGTGTTGACTTGTTGAATGGAAGGTAAAATGTTGAACAGGAATGTTTGCAGTCGATCCACATCACTAGCAGTCCAGCTAACAAAGGCTTAACACCTTAAATGCAGATTTTTCTCCAGATCATGATTTGTTCAAACACATTTTACATCAGAAAAGTAAAGTGCGTAAAGCACTTTCTATACATAAAGAACATCGTACTTTAAAGAGTACAACTCTTTGTAAACACGTTGGACTGTTGTATCTTTTCTGAACACAAACCACCCTTTTCAGCACATATTTTGAATAGCAAAGCTCTTTATATTTTATTTGAAAGTGTTAATGTCTTCCAAAAACCAAAAAGGTTGAAGGTGACATGACCATGTCACAGAGTTTTTTTCTACATAGTTTTCTATCGAATGTTCAGTTGTGAATGACAAGCGAAATGTTCCAATGTGAAAGCATCGTGTCAAAATATTTTGTGGACAATGTATACCCTTTGCTGTTCTTTGACGTGTATAAAAGTCCACTCAAGAGAGTTCAGCGCGGGCCGGCGGTTGGCGGGACATCTCCAGGTCCAAACTCCACTCACAGGAGAGGAGATTCATCCTGTAGCCGTCTGGTTGCCGATCACCCGGACGATCTCCCGGTGGATGCAGTTGTCTTGAGTGTTGAGGCTGGAGTCTCCAACTTGTCCGTCTTCGTAGCTTCATTGTCAAAATCAAAATCAATATTTGCATTTGAAATACAGCGATGTGAAATAAATGGTCCATGTTGGACATTATACATGAACTCATGAATTCATACTTACACAAAGAAGAACCTGGTGCACACACGATCCGTGCTGGGAACCACCCAGATGTCCCCGTGTTTCTGCAGGTCAGGAGAAGTAATCACTGAAAAAGTCCAAAGTGTCTCATTTCAGAATGACGACTTGCGGCTTCACTTTAAGTTACTGCGCTGTAAGTGAGACGCAAGACTCGCAGAGATCAGACAAGAGCAGATGAGATGAAGAGATGATTGGTCAGATATTCTCACAGGTCATTTCACCAACAGCTGACAGAAGGCGAGGCCATTTCTAACAAATCACACTAAACAATAGATCCTAAGTTGTACCTAAAGCACCTTCAAACAGTTCCAGTGTTTAAGGATTTGGTTAGGTGGCTTAAGTGTTTACATTGCAATTAAGATTGATGATTAGAATGGGGTTTCTCTTGTAGTAATACTGGACCTCTCTTACCTTCACATAAGGCGATGCACTTCAGATTACGACTTTGCAAGAACTGAGGCTGCTGTCCTTTTTTTTGTGACTGCAAATAAGAAAACACCTTATTATTATTATTATTAAAGCCTGATTATGAAGCCTTCTGTCAAAGTGTCCCTTTGTTCAGCCTCCAGGCCCAGCGGCTACCTGCACGTGGGGGCTGGTCTTGCTGCTTGCTGCCATTTCATCCTTTGAAGTCACTTTTTGTTGTCTTTTGTTCATCCCTGCTTGTGCAAAAACCAAGGTGATATAACCGTAAACGTAGTTATTTTAATCAATGTTCATAACAATCTATAATCTTTTTGTTGGTGTTGTGGAAGTCTATTTTACTGGTGCCAACTAGTGGTTACCCAGAGCCAGCTCAGCACTCCCTCCACATCTTTGGCTGGATGTTCCCCTCCAGGGGGAGGAGACAGCCCTTTGGGGTCTGTCTCATACCCCTGGATGTTCCCCTCCAGGGGGAGGAGACAGCCCTTTGGGGTCTGTATCATACCCCTGGATGTTCCCCTCCAGGGGGAGGAGACAGCCCTTTGGGGTCTGTATCATACCCCTGGATGTTCCCCTCCAGGGGTATGAGACAGCCCTTTGGGGTCTGTATCATACCCCTGGATGTTCCCCTCCAGGGGGAGGAGACAGCCCTTTGGGGTCTGTATCATACCCCTGGATGTTCCCCTCCAGGGGGATGAGACAGCCCTTTGTGGTCTGTATCCTCCCCTGGATGTTCCCCTCCAGGGGGAGGAGACAGCCCTTTGTGGTCTGTCTCATCCCCCTGTGAGGTAACCAGCTACTGGTGTCATACATGCAGGACGCCGTGCTGGGTGTTACCTGAGTAACCAAAGGAGATGCTCGATAAAGGACTGAGATATATCCCGTTCCCGTAGATGGCGCCATGGAGCTGTGCAATAGAAAAAGAGAACCTATTATGGGAGTGTGGCAGAGGCTCACATGAATGAAGAAAGACTAATAGTAAAAGTCAAGCGTCTGTCAGGTGTGTGAAGTACCTGAAGTCTGGTGTTGGAGGCCACAACCAGTCCATTCCTCAGAATAGAGTGCCAGTTCTCTATGTGGGAACCGCTAAGCAGACAGAGAGTTACTTTGAAACACGCTGAACACAAAGCCCGGTGACGGAACTGGTCAACACATGTGTTGTCTTGGAGGTTTGATTTAATTGAACATCTATTTAAAATCTGGGTCTACACCCAATAGTTAGAATTATGTTGCTGTGGCTTATTTAGGTAGGGCGGCATTTGTGAATAGCGCCACAGAGCGGGATGGTAGCTACTGTGTTTACTTTCCTTTGATTCATTAGCTAGACAAATATTTATTTGCCTAGCTAACCCTACATCACATTTATTTTAGATTTTTAATACACAGTAGTATTTAGTATTCAGTTACCTTTAAGTGTGGTGTATATATACTGTATATTTAGGTTTATATATTTAAGTTTATATTTACAGCCAATAGAACATGACCACAACAGGGATTTTCAGGCAAAGCATTCACACCTGCACACAAAGAGACCTGGGGTGATACTCAACAAACACATGTCGTCAACTTACTGGAAAGCAAACGTGCTCCCAAAGAGATTCTTGGCTGCTCTAAAGTTGGACTCCTTGGCCGGTGGGCTGCTCAGCAGGAGGAACTGGTGTGGAGTGTGCATGAACTTGAGTTGCTGTGAAAGCACCAGACACAATGGAGGACACAATGTCGTTTTGAAGGTTAGAAATACCTCTAAATACGCAGTCTAAAAATGCTACATAAAAGCATTGCATAGAGAATCACTTACTCTAGGTACTGGAAGTTTGACAATATGTGACCTGTTACTGGATATGACCCTAGGAGGAAGGAAAGGAGGTTATTTTCAAAGTGCAGTAGATCCAGTCTTGACTTTAAGTGCAGTAGATCCAGTCTTTAAGTGCAGTAGATCCAGTCTAGACTTTAAGTGCAATAGATCAAGTCTAGACTTTAAGGGCAGTAGATCAAGTCTAGACTTTAAGGGCAGTAGATCAAGTCTAGACTTTAAGTGCAATAGATCCAGTCTAGACTTTAAGTGCAGTAGATCAAGTCTAGACTTTAAGTGCAGTAGATCAAGTCTAGACTTTAAGGGAAGTAGATCCAGTCTAGACTTTAAGGGCAGTAGATTTAGTCTAGACTTTAAGTGCAGTAGATCCAGTCTAGACTTTAAGTGCAGTAGATCCAGTCTAGACATTAAGTCCAGGAGATGTTTAAGTGCAGTAGATCCAGTCTAGACATTAAGTCCAGTAGATCTAGTCTTTAAGTGCAGTAGATCCAGTCTAGACATTAAGTCCAGCAGATCTAGTCTTTAAGTGCAGTAGATCCAGTCTAGACATTAAGTCCAGTAGATCTTTAAGTGCAGTAGATCCAGTCTAGACTTTAAGTGCAGTATATCTAGTCTTTAAGTGCAGTAGATCCAGTCTTGCGATTCTGAAGTTACACTTTGGCCCAGTAGCTAACATTTGTATTTAATAAAGCTTTCCGTCAGAGGAGAGCTGCAGTTCTGGAGTCGTCCAGCGTGGTGTGCAGGTTCCCCTGGCTGTGGTGTGTTGTGGTGGCTGTGGAGCTCACCACTGAAGAAGAGGATGGGCCAGTGGGTCATGCTTGTCCATCTGCTTCTTGATTTCTAAATAAGGCGCCTGTGAGGAGCAAGAATTAAGAATCATTTTGGGCTGGTCTGTGACAACCAGACACTAATGGACTCATGTAGAGGCTCTCGTTTCCACTGCAGAACAACACGGTGGAGCCTCTACTGCCAGCCTCTAGCAGAGATATCAGAGGGCTCCGATAGGCCTCCGCCAACCTCCATGCGTACCCTTTTACGACTGAAAAGACATTTGTCTCCACAACAACACGTTTGATAGAACTAAGACTACTAAGATGCTTAATGTGAACAATGATTAGAGCTTCTTAATGAATCTTTGTATCCCAGAACTGTGGTGTACTGATGACAGAACAACACAATCCATCCAGTCAGTCAGTGAGAGGGGAAAGGTGGCGTGGGAGCGGAACACTTGGTAATAAGTTCCAAGTCGTTTCTTCAAACTTTCTATGAATACCTTCAGCATACTAATGTCCTGCTTCTTCATTCCAGCTTGTATCCCTCACTGTGAACCTGTGCACTCATATAGTGGTCAGCTTGAGACTGAAGCATACGTTCAACGATACGTCATATACGAAGACATAGAAAGCATTCATCTGAACACATCACAGCCTGTCACCTTGTAGTCTAACTAGGCTTTCATTTAGTCTCAAAAAAAGAAACGTAAAAACCCATATGTCATACTTTGCTCTTTAAGCTCTGTGACAAATGTCTGACTACTAAATTAATAATAATACACTTAATTTATGTAGCACTGTTCAAAACAAACATCACATAGAACCTAACTTTGTACAATTAAATCAACAGTAAAACATTAAACAGATGGGAACAACCAAAACACCACAAGGCTAAAATATGTCAAACAATATCCCATATCCACCAAAGACAATAAAAGTGACAACACAATGAATTAATCAATGAAATAATTAACTAAGTAAAAAAATACACATGAGAGTAAGGAAACTTAACATAAAAGTGGGGGTTAGTCATCTGGGGGCCTGAAGGCACATGCCGTTTGTCCTTCAGGTGATATTGATATCTAAAGAGATCTAGACAGGTGATATTGATATCTAAAGAGATCTAGACAGGTGATATTGATATCTAAAGAGATCTAGACAGGTGATATTGATATCTAAAGAGATCTAGACAGGTGATATTGATATCTAAAGAGATCTAGACAGGTGATATTGATATCTAAAGAGATCTAGACAGGTGATATTGATATCTAAAGAGATCTAGAACACACTTCTACATCTCAGGCACATGAGGAATTATGAAATCTGAGGTGTAGTCTGAGATGTGCCTTGAAAGTGGTTAGTATGAATGTGGAATATATATATATATATATATATATATTTATATTTATATTTATATATATATAAAAGATTATATGCTTGGTTTACATGTAATTCAATTTCTTACATAAACCAGAAGAACCACAAGGGTTGTTTTGGTCTGTTAAAAATGTCTAAAACTACAAATCTACAAGTCTGAGATTATTAAGTGTGTCTGAGCGACCCCCCTCTGCTGTCACCAGCCGATAACCCTCACTCTACCTTACTGGTTCAGAGACCCAACAGGGCTCTACAGACCTATGACCCACCGAGGACCTTGTTTGGTTCAGAGACCCAACAGGGCTCTACAGACCTATGACCCACCGAGGACCTTGTTTGGTTCAGAGACCCAACAGGGCTCTACAGACCTATGACCCACCGAGGACCTTGTTTGGTTCAGAGACCCAACAGGGCTCTACAGACCTATGACCCACCGAGGACCTTGTTTGGTTCAGAGACCCAACAGGGCTCTACAGACCTATGACCCACCGAGGACCTTGTTTGGTTCAGAGACCCAACAGGGCTCTACAGACCTATGACCCACCGAGGACCTTGTTTGGTTCAGAGACCCAACAGGGCTCTACAGACCTATGACCCACCGAGGACCTTGTTTGGTTCAGAGACCCAACAGGGCTCTACAGACCTATGACCCACCGAGGACCTTGTTTGGTTCAGAGACCCAACAGGGCTCTACAGACCTATGACCCACCGAGGACCTTGTTTGGTTCAGAGACCCAACAGGGCTCTACAGACCTATGACCCACCGAGGACCTTGTTTGGTTCAGAGACCCAACAGGGCTCTACAGACCTATGACCCACCGAGGACCTTGTTTGGTTCAGAGACCCAACAGGGCTCTACAGACCTATGACCCACCGAGGACCTTGTTTGGTTCAGAGACCCAACAGGGCTCTACAGACCTATGACCCACCGAGGACCTTGTTTGGTTCAGAGACCCAACAGGGCTCTACAGACCTATGACCCACCGAGGACCTTGTTTGGTTCAGAGACCCAACAGGGCTCTACAGACCTATGACCCACCGAGGACCTTGTTTGGTTCAGAGACCCAACAGGGCTCTACAGACCTATGACCCACCGAGGACCTTGTTTGGTTCAGAGACCCAACAGGGCTCTACAGACCTATGACCCACCGAGGACCTTGTTTGGTTCAGAGACCCAACAGGGCTCTACAGACCTATGACCCACCGAGGACCTTGTTTGAGTACATAACTCAAAAGCAGTTGACTTCTGAGTGAATAATAAATGTATTATTCATGAATAATTAACACATATTTAGTAATAAGTAGCCGTTCCTCTGGGTGTATATATGAGATGAGGAGGAGCTGGTCCATACCTGGGTCATCTCTCTGATGGACGTGAGGCTGTCAAGAGCTCTCATCACTCGCTCGTAATCTTTCTTCTACAAGACACAGAAACAGTGAACAGCTTCATCAATTCAGTTGTTTCGGCAAATGCTTTTACACAATCAATCCGTTTTATTGGTTATTTCAGCCAAACAAATGACTCATCAACTCAAGCATTTCTAGGCATGTTTTCTAGATTCAGACACTCACCCTTGGATTGAAGGCTAGGGTCTGAGGATCAGTGGGGTCCACCACGGAGGGATATGGCTCAAAGATAACCACTTTCCTGGGCGACTCTAACGCTGAGCGACACATGGACACTAACAGATCCACCACCTGTGCAATGGAAACAATCCCAACTCAAATGACATCCATTCGTGGTAAGATCAAAGGAAGTGATATACATTACATACGCATACAATTAGTGTAAGATAAGATTCTTAAAATACGGGTCGATACCCAGAATGGGCAGTGACGCAGTCGCAAACCGACACAGAGCACAAAGTGGTGCCCCTCCTGTGTGGAGGTGGAGGTCCCGTGGACGTACTGAGGGGGTCTGTGTGGAGGTGGAGGTCCCGTGGACGTACTGAGGGGGTCTGTGTGGGGGTGGAGGTCCCGTGGACGTACTGAGGGGGTCTGTGTGGAGGTGGAGGTCCCGTGGACATACTGAGGGGGTCTGTGTGGAGGTGGAGGTCCCGTGGACGTACTGAGGGGGTCTGTGTGGAGGTGGAGGTCCCGTGGACGTACTGAGGGGGTCTGTGTGGAGGTGGAGGTCCCGTGGACGTACTGAGGGGGTCTGTGTGCGGTCAGTACCTGAGCACCGGTGGCGATCTCATCGGCCGCTTCGTTCATCACGCCCAAGGTTTGGAACGCAAACACACAGAGCTCCCGCTCACATACTGTCGGCTGGGAAGAAACAAATGAAAACACAAGACAACAAGAAGAAACATCTAAACGCATTCATCACTTCAGAGAGCTTTGGGTCACCAGAGAGCATCCCCAGCCTGCTCCACTGTGATACCTACTGCTCCACTGTGATACCTACTGCTCCACTGTGATACCTACTGCTCCACTGTGATACCTACTGCTCCACTGTGATACCTACTGCTCCACTGTGATACCTACTGCTCCACTGTGATACCTACTGCTCCACTGTGATACCTACTGCTCCACTGTGATACCTACTGCTCCACTGTGATACCTACTGCTCCACTGTGATACCTACTGCTCCACTGTGATACCTACTGCTCCACTGTGATACCTGCTGCTCCACTGTGATACCTACTGCTCCACTGTGATACCTACTGCTCCACTGTGATACCTACTGCTCCACTGTGATACCTACTGCTCCACTGTGATACCTACTGCTCCACTGTGATACCTACTGCTCCACTGTGATACCTACTGCTCCACTGTGATACCCTCTGGTTTCATCTAACAAAAGACTGGTTCCATTTCTTCTTGGTTCCTCACCCTGAGCATTGGGCCGTTCTCAAACACATGAGGTTCATCACAGACCACGCAGAACTCATTCAGCACCGGGATCCTCTGCTCGCCGTACTCCATTATCTGCAATGACATCATCCCATCAGTCAGTCCCCTGAGGACGCTCCTTATCTTATCTAATCAGTCAGTCCCCTGAGGATGCTCCTTATCTTATCTAATCAGTCAGTCCCCTGAGGATGCTCCTTATCTTATCTAATCAGTCAGTCCCCTGAGGACGCTCCTTATCTTATCTAATCAGTCAGTCCCCTGAGGACGCTCCTTATCTTATCTAATCAGTCAGTCCCCTGAGGACGCTCCTTATCTTATCTAATCAGTCAGTCCCCTGAGGACGCTCCTTATCTTATCTAATCAGTCAGTCCCCTGAGGACGCTCCTTATCTTATCTAATCAGTCAGTCCCCTGAGGACGCTCCTTATCTTATCCCATCAGTCAGTCCCCTGAGGACGCTCCTTGTCTTATCTAATCAGTCAGTCCCCTGAGGACGCTCCTTATCTTATCTAATCAGTCAGTCCCCTGAGGACGCTCCTTGTCTTATCTAATCAGTCAGTCCCCTGAGGACGCTCCTTGTCTTATCTAATCAGTCAGTCCCCTGAGGATGCTCCTTGTCTTATCTAATCAGTCAGTCCCCTGAGGACGCTCCTTATCTTATCTAATCAGTCAGTCCCCTGAGGACACTCCTTGTCTTATCTAATCAGTCAGTCCCCTGAGGACGCTCCTTATCTTATCTAATCAGTCAGTCCCCTGAGGACGCTCCTTATCTTATCTAATCAGTCAGTCCCCTGAGGACGCTCCTTATCTTATCTAATCAGCCCTCCCTGGAAGGAGGGTCCCGCTCTGCTTTCCTTCTCAACGATTCGTCCTCCATCATTAAGGGAGTGGGTTTGGGGTTTGGCAAGCTGGTCAACTTTGATGATTCAAATGATTGCATTTTAAATCATGGATGATTTATAAGATGAAAAATACAGTAACTGAACCATCCTCTTGTACCCAAGTCTGTATGTTGATCTGCTGCTGACCCCCAGAGGGACTGACCTGGACCAGGAAGCCTTTGTCTCCCATGGGTACCAGTTTGGCCCCATTGTTTGGCTACAAAAATAGAAAAATCAAATAAGTGAAAGAGTTTATACCAACAAAGACATGAAGATTAGCATATTACAATTAACATATAGGTTCTTGCTAGCAACCAGAATAACCATGAGGCACCATTAAAAATATAAACAAGGTTTAGATATAATAATAATGATCATTTTTAACTGAATATCTTTTCTGAAAGGATGCATCATCCATGGATGACAGGATTGAACTAAAGGGCCCCCAGCAGAGACTGTGTTAAGTCTACCAACGGCAGAGAGTCATTGTTACAATAACTATTAAGTATTATTATTAACTAAGTATCTGAGTGTGGCGTTACTTACCGTTGGGGGCATGGCGAGCGAGGGGGCCAAGATACCAATGAGCCCTGAGGTAAGAGAGAGTCGCCTAACTTCCGGCACCGCGTCCTTGAACATGTCTGCTTTCCCCATCTTGGTGCTGCTGGAGTAGGAGCGGCTCAGCACCCGGTGGCGGTGCTTCAGCCCGTCCAGCTCCTCCGTCTTGATGGCGCCGGAGCACGAGCGGCTCAGCGGTCTTTGCGCCTTCAGCCCGCCTGCCGGCGCCACCCCGAGACCCGTGCTGATGCCCCCGCCGATACCGCCGACGCTCACCCCCCCTCCGCCGGGCGGGTCGCAGTGCGGGTCGGGGCCGGAGCACGAGCGGGGGAACAGCTTGCCGGGGCCCGGCCGGAGCCCCGAGGGACAGTCTTCGGGCTTGACGGCCGCAGGGCACGGACGCCCCGGGAGGCGGTGCGACTTGAGGGGAGCGGGCTGTCCGCCGGCGGGCTCGGTGCGGAGGCCGCCGGATAACGTGTGACCCAGGATCTTGTGCGCCGACTTGTGCCCCTGTCCGGGACCGCCGAAGCCGTCCGCCTCCACCTGCTGCTTGACGGAGCCGGAGCAGCTTCGGCGGAGGAGCCGGTGGGACTTGGACACACCATCCTGCTCAGGCTTGAGTTTCTTTTTGCTCTTGATGCCCCCGGGCGGAGGGTAGCTGGGGGATCTGAGGAGGAGCATCGTGGGGAATGACCACATGTGAGGGTCCATTTAAATGATCTCTACATTTTCACTAGACGGGGGAGTGGATTCTGTTGAATGGACTACCGCCCCAGTATTAAACAAACTGGACGGTATACTTCCTTTAAAAAACAACTCAAAATAATGTTGTTAAAGCATTTTTGTTTTTTTGCTGTACTTTTGTCAGGAGAAAAAGTCCAAAACTGGAACCATGGAATTGAGATGAGGCAGGAAAAACTAACTGAGAGGTTCTTATAAACTGAGAGGTCTAAATGAACTGAGAGGTTCTAAATGAACTGAGTGGTTCTAAATGAACTGAGTGGTTCTAAATAAACTGAGAGGTTCTAAATGAACTGAGTGGTTCTAAATAAACTGAGAGGTTCTAAATGAACTGAGAGGTTCTAAATGAACTAGGAGGTTCTAGACTAGTTGGTCTGGTGATGTCTATAGTACTAAAGACAAAAGTATATCTCGCTCGACATACACTTGAAAAACTTCAGTAAGATCAAATCACAATTTTAGCAAAACATTTTTACTTACAGCTTGAGTAATATTGTTACTACAGAAATATTTATATTATCCTCCAACCTGCGCAGAGTTGAGAAGATGTGGAGCGGAGACTTGACCTTCTTGTCGTTCAGCTTCTTGCTGTGTGGGCAGTTGAGCTTATCTTTACTCTTCCACTGCTGGGTGACGAAAGTTTGCATGATCCTGACAAAAAACAACAAGACACCGAACAATCTGTGATGGCACGCAAGGCCTCAAACTACACCTACTACCAAAAGAATTGCTATCAGCAATTTCTGTTGGCAATTCTATATCTTCAATTATTGCATACTTCTTGGTCTGTCAAAACCAAACTTCACACGTCCATGTACAGTAGCTCTGTATTGCTATCAGGACACAGGGACTTCATTGGGTTTCCACTAAATATATTCCACAGAATACACATCAGAAACAAGACCACGCCTGAGATAACCATGAAACACATAATACATTGACATTTTCTCTCACTTTTTAAGCTGATGTCCCAGTCCAAATCTATCTTTTGTTGATACCTGGAACACATCAACTGTTGGGACTGTGAAAATAGGAGAAGAAAAGTTACATTGTGGGTTCAGGGAATAGACATGCATAACGCTAAAAATATGACCTGAAAGACCTTTATAGAAGACCAGTGTCCTCACCGGTTCCATTGAGGTACTGTGTCAGTGAACAGTGAAGTCGCACTATAACCGGTTCCCTCCTGACCACCTCCCATGCCAGTGCGATCTCCTCCTGAATGACAGCATTGAGAGTCAAATAAAAGTGAAAATATAATTAAAAAATGTTTGTGTCTTGGAACATTTCTGTTAGATAAAATGTGGCCTGTGAAACCCTTTGAGACTGTAACTGTAATTAAGGGCGATACAAATCAAATGGACTTGACTTAGCAGACACCCCCAGGCACTGTGCGGTTGAAGAGGTAAATTGCACATGATAACTGGGCGGTGTTTAACCTACAGTATCTGTGCTTTTATACAACAAAAACACATGGCAATTTAACACGTTTAGTGTTTGAATAGGTTTGATTACCCCCGCACAATCAAGAAATATAGTTCTCCGACTGCTTAGCGTCGACAAGCAACGGCATACCAGCAGTGTGGTAAACACAGGCGTAGCAGGGGACACCCTTGGGTGGGTATTGATATCAGGGTGCTCCTGGGTTCCATGCCTGACCTTTCCTCTGCCCAGATGGCTCCTCGCTTGTTCCCTCCGCCATTCAAGATGGACCTGAGGTTGTGTTTTCACCCTATCTATCTGTTAGCAAGATAACTCAAAATCCTATATATGGAATTGGACAAAACTTGGTGGTAGGATTACTTATGGGCCAAGGAATAGATGATTCGATTCTTGATTTTGGGGCAGATCTGGATCTAGGAGAGGTTTTGGTGTGGCGGAGATATGCACTATACTTAGGGCCCTATTCCCTGGTGAAATACCGCTTCTATACTCGTATATTGTGGATATTTTAATCCTCAACTGTTGATAGAACTGCATATCCCTGCTCTCTACCTGCTGTATATACATTTATATATATTTATCCTGTTTTTCATAATTGCATAACCCTGATCACTACCTAAATACCTACCTTAAATACTTATACTTACTTACCTGTATATATATATACCTATTATTATGCTCATATCCCACACATACTCTATAAGTAATCTTATAACTGTTTTTATACCTAGTAGACTGTCTTTTAGCAACTGTAAACTGTAGATGATGAATGATATATTATCATGCACTTTACTGCAACATTAGCACTCTGGTTAGATGCTAAATTATTTTCTCTGTACTGTACTTGTGCTGTACAATGACAACACATTAGAATCTAATCTAATCTAATCTAATGTAATCTAATATTGGCATGGCCGGTTAGGTGCTACATCAATCACAACACGTGGTTAGATCTAAGGTGTATTTAAAACACTCCGTTGCACTAGAGTGCCAACACAGATGCAGTGTGGAGAATGTTAACTCCTATTGGATGTGCTCACGTCTAGGAAGCTGACATCGATGTGCAGATCAATGTCCACGTCATCAATGGCCCCGTACTCCCTGTGGAAGGACACACATGTCAGGGCTTCATCTGGACTTCTTGTGTGTGGTCAAAGATTCAGTGAACCTCCTACAAATTGACAGAAAGGATAGGATCCACTTGACCGTCAGTAGTAGACTACACTCAATCTAGTTGAAGTTCTATGGTAGTTATGTGCTGTGAATGTTGAAGTTAGATTCCACGGTTTTGAACAGTACTGGAAGTTATAGTACATTATATATAATGGTAGTAGTAGTACAGTACATTCATATCCTAATATATATTATTTTCTTCAATTCAAAGAACATCCCAATATGGACTGTAAATTTGACAGCCCTAATATATATCTATATATATCATAATAATTAGCGATATCGACCAATATGAATATTATCGTGATAACACTTATGGCCATAGCCCTAGGATGTGATCTGTAGTTTAACATGACGTGATGATGAGGATGATGAGGATGGGTAGCGTGGATCTGTAGTTTAACATGACGGGATGATGAGGATGGGTAGCGTGGTGGGCAGAAGGTAGAACAGTACCTCAGAGACACTGCATGGGCTCCATAGAATTCCTTGACTGCCTGCAGGTCCGCCTCCAGCTGAGGATGCTTGTGGAGATCACCGTCATAGTTCACCTACCGGAAGAAAACAATATCCGAATAACTAATCGAGATAGCTGAACAAATGATTCACGTTTTCACATTTTGCGTGTGCATAAGTTTGTCACTTAGTAATATAGTATGACATCTGGCCTACACACCAGAGATTACCCCATGTATAATTCAAGACTCCACATTCTTTATTGTCCATGTGTAACAATTATAATGGAATACTTACTCCCCATTCCCTCCTGCATTATGTATTTCTATACTACACTATACTATACAATACTATAGCAGTGGTGAAGGTCAGGGCCTTCAAGGTATTCAGAGAAGACCCTGGAACCCTCAGATGAAACCAAAAAAAAATCGAAAGAATTAAATTAATAAAATGTAATAAAATTTAAATAAAATGAATAAATGAGAATGGTATCTGTGTTGTTATCTGTTATATTACAGTGTTACGTTGATTTGTTTGTCTTTCTCGGTCCATGCACGACGCATTTGAGTGGTTTTGTGTTAGAAAAAAAATGCAACCAATCATATATATATATAGAATATCCTTCAACCAAAGTATTCCCGAATGCTTTGGCCCTTAGACTGAATGAGAGCGTACGTTTGGATTGACAATTTGATCAACCAATCATATAGTGATGTGTAGCCAATGGGTGTATTCTTTCAGATTTCCCCACAGTTCCAGGGTACTCTAGAACAGTGGTTCCCACCTGGGGGGCGCGCCCCTGGGGGGGCCAAGATGCAGGGGGGCGCCAGCTCAGGATTGAGCCTAATCATATTTCGATTTTTTTTTTTTATTTTTATTTTTTTAATACAAAATATTGGCAAACCTTTCAAAAAGAATTTATTAAAAATTACAAAATATCTATTCCGCCATAGTGCTGGATAAGTTCGTTGGCATAGATTTCTAAAATTGAAAAAAAGACAAGACAACTTATTGGTCGAGAGTACGCCATGAAAAGAGAGCACCCCAAAGGGGACGGACTTTATAAAAAAACATTTGGGCTACAGAAGACGGGCCCTTGAACTTTTAAGCAATTCCAAGGGGCTGAAAGTGGACCTCTAGAAGACCCGGTAGTTCACTGGATCTAGCTTAGTGCTACGTAGCAATTCATTTGAAGTGTTATTGGTTTATTACAATTATATTGTATATTGTGTATTGATCTAAGTATAGTAGAGAGTCAGCGTATGGAAGTCGGGCAAATCAGCGGTACATGACGGGGTCTAGTCTGACGGGGGTGACCCGTGTCGGACACATTCAGGGCAAAGTCCCGGGTCAATCTCTGGAGCCCTGGAGCTTGTGCAAATCAGCGGTACATCTCTCTAGCTCAGTCCGACGAGGAGGCCCTGTGTCGGACTCGACTTAGACAAGTCCCGGTTCCTCTCTGGAGCCCTGGAGGTCCCGCAACAATTAACCTGATTGGTTATTGGCCTCTTTAAGTGAGCATCATTGGTGAGTGAGACTCATTTGTCTTTGCTGTTGCGTCTCGTTGAGCTGGTTGTTGCATTTTGTTTCCACACACTTGTTGACTGATTAGTTAATGGCTGTCTTGAGTTTGTTAAGCATTGTTGTGCATTTAAGTTGAGAGTTTTGACTTGATCTTTCTTTGCATTGGTAATAGTCCTAGCTGAGTGGAGTAGGCCCTAATGGTGTGTGACCATGTAGCTACAGTACAGGACCAGTATGGTCATTCATCCATAGCCTGTGTGTGGTGGTCTGTGTTGTGCTCTTACTTCACTACATGGACACTGCTTTGCTAGATATATTACCAATATCATCATAAAAGACATTGCCCACCCCAGCCACGAACTGTACTCACTGTTACCGTCAGGCAGGCGATACCGCAGTATCAAGTGCCGTACAAATAGGCTTAGAGATAGCTTCACAGTCAGGCCATCAGGCTGCTGAACAAGGGCGTATAGCATATAACAATGTATATTTTATTACGTTGATTTATATATACATATTGCTCTTTTCTGTGCCGATATTTTGCATTTTATAAATTGCATTTCTATTCTTAATTTTTATTTTTAACTTTATTCTATTTTTTATTCTATTTTTATCTTATTTTATAACTACTGTCTGTCGTCGGGTATTGCACATAAGATTTTCACATCACTGCTTTATACTGAAGTGACAATAAACTTGACTTGACTTGACTTATGTGCCACCTATTAGGAAGCACCCTTGCAATTATGAGAAGCAGTGACACTGAATAAATGTACTTTGTACACAAGGAGATATCACATTGTACAGTACAGCTCAGACAGTCTCAGACCAAACTCAATGAGTAGCACTTACATCCCTCCTTGTCCTTACCTGACCTCCATAGTAAAACTCCTCAGAATCATTGTCCCCTTCCGAGTCTTCTTCTACGGCATAGTGACACTGAACAACAACAAAACACAAGATCCACACGTGTCAATGGGGATTGAGCGTGCTACGTTAGCGTCTGTACACTGTGTATACAGTCATCAGACATAAACAGGAATGCATGCCTTTAAACATGACGTACAGACACTGAATAGGTGTTCATATTTGAAGCCCACCTGGTTTTTTTCGAGCTGAAGTTTTGACTTGACAAACAGACTGTTAGCAGCGTAGATGTTTGGCCTTATCTCTGTTGATAAATACACACTTGATGCTGTTATTTAATTACAGTCACAGCATTTGTTGTATAGATTTGTTGTGTACATTTTTTCAACTGAATGATGGGCGTATATTAATGTTTGTAGCGAGCGTGCTAGGTGCACTGTTAGCTGTAACTGCTAACCAACGTTACCTCTTGACAGACTACAGTCAGTATGAACCTACGACTGGGAACGTTTCCCCGAGGCACGTCCTTAGCCAGTTTGATTTGTTTGGAAGTCCTACATTTTCTGACCAAAGTTACGGCAATATAGGTGGATATTTAGAAAATAGAAACAAGACAAACCATTATTAGAAAGTTGTCTCACCTGATGCAATTCGATTAAAGATGACAGGAATGGCATCGGTCGTGATTAAAACATCATCACTGTTATCAGAGTTTGATACGTATGTGTTGTCTGTAAAAACCACAGAACAAAAACTCAGATGCAATTCTACTCTGTACATACGTACATAAATACATACATATATACATACATAAAATATATACATACATACAGTACATACATACATATATACATACATACATACATATATATATACATATATATACACATACATATATATAACATTTTATTTGGGGGGTGCCTTTCAAAACAACCAAGGACACCTTCCAGAGTATATAGACTACAGTATATATATATATTGTAGTATATATATAGACTACAGTATATATCTATATATACTACAGTATATTTATAGACTAAGGTAACATTAAACTCCTGGAGGAGGTGGTGGAGATGGGGGCTGGAGGGGGGAACTCCTGGAGGAGGTGGTGGAGATGGGGGTGGGAGGGGGGAACTCCTGGAGGAGGTGGTGGAGATGGGGGCTGGAGGGGGGAACTCCTGGAGGAGGTGGTGGAGATGGGGGCTGGAGGGGGGAACTCCTGGAGGAGGTGGTGGAGATGGGGGCGGGAGGGGGGAACTCCTGGAGGAGGTGGTGGAGATGGGGGTGGGAGGGGGGAACTCCTGGAGGAGGTGGTGGAGATGGGGGCTGGAGGGGGGAACTCCTGGAGGAGGTGGTGGAGATGGGGGCTGGAGGGGGGAACTCCTGGAGGAGGTGGTGGAGATGGGGGTGGGAGGGGGGAACTCCTGGAGGAGGTGGTGGAGATGGGGGTGGGAGGGGGGAACTCCTGGAGGAGGTGGTGGAGATGGGGGCTGGAGGGGGGAACTCCTGGAGGAGGTGGTGGAGATGGGGGCTCCATTGGGGAGAGCTTTGGAGGTGAGTAAAAGGTTTTTATAGTCTTATATACATAAGGACCAGTCTACATCAGTGGCAGCTGGTGGTTGTAGGGGAGGAAGGAAGGGGCCTCACTATACATGTTGTGAATTAGTGGGTCATTTTAGCAGACAAGCCAAACTGAATTTAAATTGATTGTGATCTGAGGGGGAAGAAGCATTAAAAAAGAGCTATTAAGTGATAACTCCATTTATGATGTAAATCTGAAGTTCTATGCACAGTGGCCATGCGTTCTGTTTACATTTGGCGTCATGCACCTGGAATGCTTTGAGGTCGTAACTCGAAAGTTTGAAGTCTGAAATATTCGACTCACGAGTTTTCTGGAACAAGGAATGACACAAGATAGATCCTTGCATGATAACCCGCCCCCAAAACTCTGATTGGGTATTCACCAGTGCAGTGAGCTCTGCTGATTGGTTCACAGCCTCTGGCTAGCCCCGCCCTAAGGGAGGATCTCCCTTACTGCCGTACACTCGTGTTAAACACCAGGACTCACCGGCAGTTTTAGAATGGACTTCGATGGGGAGCTTGGGGAGGACGGTAATTCTCAATTGCAGTAGGGGGCGCTGTTGGTATTTTGACATGGGGACATGATTGTTGTTCCTTCAAGTGTTTAAATACTTAAATTATCAGTATTTTCCCAAGATTTATCTGTAATGTATGTGTATTTAAGTAGATTTTTTTTAAGTTTATTTTTCTCAAAGATTTTAGGGAGGATGGTCCTCCCTTTCCTCAATGGACGAGCCTCCACTGACACACACACACACACACACACACACACACACACACACACACACACACACACACACACACACACACACACACACACACACACACACACACACACACACACACACACACACACACACACACACACACACACACACACACACACACACACACACACACACACACACACACACACACACACACACACACACACACACTACAACTCCCATGAGTACTGGGTGCACCCTGTGCTCATTCGACTGGCCCATCCTTACTGCATTAAAGGTCCTTATGAATAGGAACCCTAACCTAACCTAACCCTTTCCTCTGGAGGGGGTGGGTGGCCAGTGGCCAGTGACTTCTCAACGACACTGGCCACCGTGGCTTGCACATTTGTGAACCTGAAATACCTTTTTTCACGTTTGCATTTGTAACATGTGACTTACTTGCTAAAACAAAAAAGGACAAATCTCTATGTTCTATGGTTTCAAACTCTCTGGTATCCAACCAAAGAGAGGGCAGACTTGTTTCTTTCAATGATATGTTATGATATGTTATCAAGTGTGCATGCTTTATCTTGTTTATCTTTTATACAAGTCCTTACCTGGATAATCATCTGAAACATGCACAGCATAAGTAACCCTAGGGGAATACAAAATATTATTATTAATATTATTATTGTCTTATTAATTGTATGATTGTATTGAAATGTAATGTGAGTGTGGGTGAGGACCTTATGGATATAATGTCACCAGTTTTTATATTATTATTTGTATTGTTTAACACATTTATTGAAACACTTTAGAACCAAGTGATATGACGATATGCATTAGTCAACATATGGCCTTGTCTCAAGTCAACATTACTGTGAGAGGTCCAATAGGGACCGAGGAGACAGGAGGAGCCATCCTACCTTTTAGATCCTTTATATACGAATGTGAATGTGGAGTCGGTGTATCTAAAATCTGCAACAAAACGGACCGGATATCAAATACATGAATATAACATAGGGAATAACATAACAGACACGATGACAAAGTGAGCATAACTCACTATGCCCTGGGGGGGGGGGGGGGGTCACAAGTACAGTTTCCATGGCAACAACACAAGGGGGTTCGAGGCAGATTCTGGTGGTGGAGACATACAATAAAATCCATGCAACGTGCATGGTGCAGCTTAACTGCATGAATATGAATGGTCCACTCCTATGACTAAAGACTGTCCTTAAAGACACGTCAATGTCATCCAGACATCAACCGTCTGGGTTCATGGCTGGTTCCCCTGATGGCTGCATAGAGCCCGGAGGGAGAGAGGGGGAAAGGGGGAGAGAGGGGGGGGGAGAGGGAGAGAGAGGGGAGAGAGAGGGGGAGAGAGGGGGAGAGAGGGAGAGAGGGGGGGAGAGGGGAGAGGGGGGAGAGGGGAGAGAGAGGGGGGAGAGGGGAGAGGGAGAGAGAGGGGGGAGAGGGGAGAGAGGGGAGAGGGGAGAGAGGGGAGAGGGGGGAGAGGGAGAGAGGGAGAGGGGAGAGGGAGAGGGGGAGAGGGAGAGGGAGAGGGAGAGGGGGGAGAGAGAGGGGGGGAGAGGGAGAGGGGGGGAGAGGGAGAGGGGGGGAGGGGGGAGAGGGAGAGGGGGGAGAGAGAGGGGGGAGAGGAGAGGGGAGAGGGGAGAGGGAGAGGGGGGAGAGAGAGGGGGGGGAGAGGGAGAGGGGGGAGAGAGGGGAGAGGGAGAGGGGGGAGAGAGGGGGACTCACCGGAGAACGGGCAGTCTCTCTCTGCCTTGCACCTTTGCAGCACGTTGTCGACGTCTTTTTGTATTCTCTCTTGCCGTGAACACATCCCCATGAAATAAAGCCCCCCTGCGATCACCGGCCTCGTCTGGGTTCTTCTTCTTGGTTCTCGGTTCGCTTCGGGGCTGTGGACACCCCGCAGTCCGGGAGGCTGGAGGCTGGAGGCTGGAGCCTGAGGCCGAGTCGGGTCGGGGCAGGTGGTGTCCCACACAATCAGTCTCGCTGGGACGACGCTTTCATCGATATCATCGCTATAGATTGCGGTGACTCGAGGAGGAGGAGGAGGAGGAGCAGGAGGAGGAGCAGGAGGAGCAGGAGGAGGAGGAGGAGGAGCAGGAGGAGGAGCAGCGCATGTGAACGTCATCAGTTTCATCCACCGAGTGTCGCTTCGCAGGGAGCCCCCGGTCCTCGTCCCTCTGCTCAACCCAACAATGGCGGCGGTAGAGAGGCTCGAGGAGAGGCGGTCCCGCCAGCCTTAAAGTGACATCACAACACATTATTCATATCTTATTATGAAGTTCACAGTACATATTATTATAACATATTATTATAAACCAGTAAGTTCCCTGTACATATTACTATAACATATTATTATCACATATTATTATAACGTATTATTATAACATATTATTATAACATATTATTATAACGTATTATTATAACATATTATTATAACGTATTATTATAACATATTATAACGCATTATTATAACATTATTATAACGTATTATTATAACATATTATTATAACGTATTATTATAACATATTATTATAACATGTTATTATAACATGTTATTATAACATGTTATTATAACATGTTATTATAACATGTTATTATAACGTATTATTATAACGTATTATTATAACATATTATAACGCATTATTATAACGTATTATTATAACATATTATTATAACATATTATTATAACGTATTATAACATATTATTATAACATATTATTATAACGTATTATTATAACATATTATTATAACATATTATTATAACGTATTATTATAACGTATTATTATAACGTATTATTATAACGTATTATTATAACATGTTATTATAACGTATTATTATAACATATTATTATAACATGTTATTATAACGTATTATTATAACATATTATTATAACATATTATTATAACGTTGTAACTCCCACTCATGCAATGATGACAGCTATGCTGATGATACTGGTAGGATTTATTCAAATCCAGACCGTGAGAACTGTGAAACACACACATGAAATACAATAAATCACAGATCAAACAATAACAACATACATCCATATTATTTCTACTTCGTCTCTTAGTGTCACATGTCTTTACAATATTGTTAACCAAAATGAACTTAACCTACAAAACACATTAAATCCTTCTGCAATAATAATAACAATAAACTCACTTAGCAAACATTTCGTTAGCACTTTAGCTACCTGGCTTGAGCTTACACACAGCTAACAACCACAACACCAAACGTACCTTATTGGCTGCATGCAATAAGAGAGGAAATTATGGAACTTCACTGGCTGAACTGATCGACCGAACTGACTAACTGTGACGGAACTTTCTCTTATATAGAGATTTCTACACGCGTGTGCGTCGGCATAAAACGTCCCCGGAACACTGTGCGCTTCAACCATTAGTTCCGCTCTTACTCTACAGCATTTAGGTAGGAACCAAAAACTGGTAGGAACCAAAACTCAAACTGAACACAGAGGCAGTTACACTCCCACCAAACATATCAATTGTATATGATTTTACAATGACTTAGAACCAACATACTACATAGAAAGTAAACAAAACTAAATACAATAACTTCGGTCATTGGCCTCCACAGGAAAGGTCACTTCCGACTGCGCCTGGGTGTTGAGAACCTGGGCCTTCTTAAGTTCAGGGTCGTCACTTGCGATCTCTCCCACCTTGACTTCTCCACTTGGTAACTCTTTCTGCCAAAGAAAGTCTGGGCTTCCATTGTGTAGACTCTGTGCTTTGCTTGATGCGTTCTACACGATTTGCCACAGGACCTCTTCGGAAGCGATACAGAACTCCCACTAAGGTGTTTGTCAACTCTGGACCCGTCAGGAGATAGTCGTTCAAGGATGTCCCTTGGTACTTGGCGGAGCAATCGAAGACAACACGTATCTCCCCATGCTTTTGTGGATGATACACCCCATGATGTGGGATATACCACGCTGGAGCTTTGTAGATGTCTTTCTTTGGGACCCTTTCTGCATCTCCGCGGGTTATGGTCCCATCCATGAAGGTCTTGTAGTCTTTGTGGTACTGATCGTTTCTTCTCAACTTTCTTTCTAAGCAATTGAGACGATGGATAGCACAGATCTTGTTATCAGGTAAGTTAGGCCTTTCCTTCTTGAATGGCAGCGGCATTTCATAATGACCGTCGCTCTTTAACTTGATGCCCTTCTCCATTTTCGACAGGAACCTTAGATTCTCTTGAGAGATGGGGCTGGCTTCTGACACTCTTTCAGCGAAGTCAGACTCAAGCATCTTCATGACATCTGCAGGTAACACAACTTCTTTGATCTGTGTTCTACAGACATAGTGCACTTCACTTGTGAGGTCTGAAGAGGACGGTAGACTTGGCGTCACTTGCTTCACAATGACTTGGTGACTGATTCCGATTGTATCTCCATAGTTGAGACACGGTTTACCATATCCCACCACACTCCAGCCCAAGTCTGTTCTCTGAGCAAACGGCTGATGTTCCTCACCAGTCACCACTTGTCTTGGAATGAGGGCTTGAGCACAGTTGTAGCCAATTAACAGGCCGACATCACAGCTTTGCTGAGAAACGATCTCATCTGCAATGTGTTCAAGATGAGGCCATGCCTTCGCTGTCTCTGGTGTGGGAATATGGTCTCTGTTTGCAGGGATAAACTCTCTTGAGTAAGTCACTGGCAGAGTGATTATCTTGTCTGAATTGAATCCTCTTACTTGTAGACCTGTCAGCTTCCAACAGGACATGACTGTGTTTCTTGAAGCTAGCGTGGAGAGCTTTAGCTGAACTGGTTCACCTTTTGTGTTGAGAGCCTTTGCTGTCTCTTCGAGGATAAAGGTTGTGCCATGCTGCATAATAGGCTGACTCTGTGCCTAGTAAGAAGTAGCTCTCTATGGCCTTCTTGGCAGATCCACCCACGTACTTGCGCAGATAATATATCTTCTCTTCGGCTGGTATGTTCTTCCTGCCAACAAGCGTCTGAAAGGACACCTTCCAGTCGTTGTATCTGAGTGGGTCGCCATTGAACACTGTAGGTTCAGGTATAGGAATGCGACTTGCACTGATGGTTTCTGCGAACAATCTGACAAGCGTTGCGGTGCTGTCTTCAGATCTGTCTTCTTGCCTTGTTTGTGATACAGCTCGTGGTGGAGAACGGTGCTGTAATAGGCTAGTTTGAGGCTTGATTTCCACTTCACTCTTCACAGAGACATGTCGATGGAGAAGCTCATTTACTTCTTCATCTGAGCAATCACTTCGTTTAGCTGCTTGAGCTGAACATTCGCTCTGCTCATACACTTGCTGTCGTGCCTTGGCAGCCTTTAACTTCTTAATAGTTTCCAATCGATTTAGTTCTCTGCGTTTGACTTCTAGCACTCTTTGTATTTCTGCAGTTTCAGCCTCCTGCTTGGCTTTTAACTGGGCGGCTTTAGCCTCCATCTTGGCTTTTAACTGGGCGGCTTCAGCCTCCATCTTGGCTTTTAACTGGGCGGCTTCAGCCTCCATCTTGGCTTTTAACTGGGCGGCTTCAGCCTCCTGTCTCGCTTTAAACTGTGCAGCTTCAGCTTCAAGTCTCTGAAGTTCTTCAATATGACGCTCTTGCTCTAGCAGGACTTTTAAGGTGGCTTGGTTAGCAGCAACCTCAGCAGCTGCACTTGTTCTGCTTGCAGAGGAGAATTTAGTGTGGCGAGAGCTGGTGCCTGTCTTGCCTGAGGCTACAGACACTATCTCTTCCATGAATTGTTCTTCATGCATTTGACCTTTAGCCTTTCTTGTGTCTAAAAGGTCCATTGCATTATTACAAATCTTCTTTGTTACTGATTCACAGGTGTCGACTCTGCGACGTGTGTTATGGTCAGGCACCTCAATGCGCTTCCAATCGTCATAAACCTCATTCAGACTCCTAGAGGCACTGCATACTTTAGTGACGTGTCCATCCAGCAGGTCGTCTGAGCTCGGTGCACACAGCGCTTGGTTAGCTTCTTTAGCAACATTTTTCCACTTCTCATAGCCCACACTGAAACGATGTGCAACTTTTCTTATTTGCTCATCATGCAGTTCTTGACCCTTTTCCGTCAACATGCGGACTCTTTGGCCTCTTCGTGGCTCTTCTGAGGAAGCGGGGTTGCTAACTATTGTGCCTTCTTCCCTTTGTGGTTGCACGGTTGCGCTGTCTTCATTTGCACCCTCTTCGTCAGGTGCTTGTGCCTGCATGTCTGTGCAATGTACATCCACAACAACCACACGCTGGCTGCCACTCTCAGACATCTTTACTTGGTTTAATGCTGTTACTCACTGCTTTCTGATGCTGTCTTATGGAGCAGTAAGTTCTCACTGTAACTCCCTCTCATGCAATGATGACAGCTATGCGTTCTTTATGATACTGGTAGGATTTATTCAAATCCAGACCGTGAGAACTGTGAAACACACACATGAAATACAATAAATCACAGATCAAACAATAACAACATACATCCATATTATTTCTACTTCGTCTCTTAGTGTCACATGTCTTTACAATATTGTTAACCAAAATGAACTTAACCTACAAAACACATTAAATCCTTCTGCAATAATAATAACAATAAACTCACTTAGCAAACATTTCGTTAGCACTTTAGCTACCTGGCTTGAGCTTACACACAGCTAACAACCACAACACCAAACGTACCTTATTGGCTGCATGCAATAAGAGAGGAAATTATGGAACTTCACTGGCTGAACTGATCGACCGAACTGACTAACTGTGACGGAACTTTCTCTTATATAGAGATTTCTACACGCGTGTGCGTCGGCATAAAACGTCCCCGGAACACTGTGCGCTTCAACCATTAGTTCCGCTCTTACTCTACAGCATTTAGGTAGGAACCAAAAACTGGTAGGAACCAAAACTCAAACTGAACACAGAGGCAGTTACAAACGTATTATTATAACATGTTATTATAACATGTTATTATAACGTATTATCAAACCTAGTAAGTCCTGTGTACATATTATAATAACATAATATTATAATATAGTATTATATCGTATTTTCTTTATCAAAAGTCTTTGTTACATTACATTACATTCCAGTCATTTAGCAGACACTTTTATCCAAAGTGTCTTACAGTAGTGTGTTTATCAAAGGAAGGTGAGAGAACAACTCGTCACCAGAAGTCTAAAGTGACTTTCATTTCTAACAAGACTCCAATAACTACAGTACAATAAGTTCAGCTAAAAGTACAATAAGTTGGACAATATCTAACTAACTAACAAGCAAACAATCTACTTAGTTAGACGCTAGTACGCTTGTAAAAAGTAGGACACGCTAGGAGGAATGATCCGGGTAGTGTTTCATGAAGAGGTGAGTTTTCAGCCTGCGGTGGAAGATGGGCAGAGGCTCTGCTCCTGACATTCGTGGGAAGTTCATTCCACCACTTTGGGTCCAGGACAGAGAAGAGCTGTGACCGTGTAGATCGGCCCTCAGGGGCCCCTAAGCGAGGGGGCGAGCAGACGGCCCGAAGAAGCAGAGCGAAGTGGACGGGCGGGGATGTAGGGCTTGACCATTGCCTGGAGGTAGGATGGAGCGGTTCCTTTAACTTCCCTGTAGGCTAGCACCAGGGTCTTTAATTGGATGCGAGCAGCTACAGGGAGCCAGTGTAGAGACCGAAGGAGAGTAGATGTGTGGGAGAACTCTGGGCGGTTGAACACCAGGCGAGCTGCAGCTTTCTGAATGAGCTCCAGGGTTCTGATGGCAGATGCCAGTGTGCCAGCAAGGAGGGAGTTGCAGTAGTCCAGCCTGGAGATGACAAGAGTCAATATGATGAGCACCTGACAGCCTTTTAAGTGAGAAAAGGCAGAATCCTCCTGATGTTGTAGAGGAGGAATCGGCAGGAGCGTGGCACCGATGCAATTGCTTTTGCACCGATGCAACTGCAACGACAGTTGTTGCAGTCCGAGTAGGTGTCACCACAGCATCATCAATGGTGACAGCCATGTCTCGGTGCGGACAGCCCTGTGCCGGGAAGTACACTAGCTCAGTCTTGTCAAGGTTGAACTTTAGGTGGTACATCGACATCCACTCCGAGATGTTTGCTAAGCATGCGGCAATACAATACAATATATTTATTTGCCATTTGTAACAAGTACATTGGAATGCTTGCTCCCCATTCCCTCCCGCAGTATAAATCTCCAAAAACAATACCATAAAAATAATATATACAATAAAAATAAAAGTCAACAAAAAACAAAACAAAAAAAGGGCAGAAAAGTGACTGATAGATAGTATGAACTGATCTGTTGAATGTGCACAAAGATTTAAAAGCATTTCAAGTGCAGTAGTGCAGCAGCATCATGAATACAGTGCAGTACAGTGCAGAGCAGTGCAATAGCTGTAACGAGTCCAGAAAGTCCAGCAAAGTATGTAAGTGTAATGTTAATGACAATGTTATGAAAGTGAAAGTGGCAGCGCTCCTAGCAGTTCAGTGCCTGAAGGTAAGAGAACAACTCGTCACCAGAAGTCAAAAGTGCATTTCATTTCTAACAAGTCTCCAATAACTGAACCAGTGCTCAGGTAGAAGTACAATAATTCAGACAAAAGTGTAAGGGAAAAAGTACAATAAGTTGGCAAACAATATGCAACAATATCTAGAACAATATCTACCTATTTATAATATGTAATCTACTTTTGACTGCCTTAATTGACGCTACGAGGAAGGATCCGGGAAGTGTGTCCTGAAGAGATGGGTTTTCAGCCTGCGGCGGAAGACGGGGAGTGACTCTGCAGTCGTGACCTCCGTGGGGAGTTTGTTCCACCAAATTGGGGCCAGGACGGAGAAGAGCCGTGACCTCGTAGATCGGCCACACGGGCCCTTAAGTGAGGGGGCAAGCAGACGGCCCGAAGAAGCCGAGCGAAGTGGACGGGTTGGGATGTAGGCCTTGACCATTGCCTGGAGGTAGGATGGAGCAGTACCTTTTACTGCCTTGAAAGCTAGCACCAAGGTCTTGAACTGGATGCGAACAGCTACAGGTAGCCAGTATAGAGTCCGAAGGAGGGTAGATGTGTGGGAGTACTTGGGGGGGCGGTTGAACACTAGGCGAGCTGCAGCTTTCTGAATGAGCTCCAGGGGCCTGATGGCAAATGCCAGGGGGGACGTTGTGTAGAGGGAGAAGAGAAGAGGACCCAGGACCGATCCTTGTGGTCAGTCGGCGTGGTTCCGACACAGACCCTCCCAGTGCCACCTGGTAGGAGCGACCCATCAGGTAGGATGCAAACAAGGCGAGAGCAGAGCCCAAGACACCCATCGGCTCAAGGGTGGAGAGGAGAATCTGGTGGTTCACAGTGTTGAATGCTGCAGACAGGTCCAGGAGTATCAGGACCGAGGAGAGCGAATTTGCTCTAGCAACAAGGAGCGACTCAGTTACTGCCAGAAGGGCAGTTTCTGTCGAGTGACCTTCCTTAAAACCAGATTGGTGGGGGTCCAAGAGGCAGTTCTGGTGGAGATACAAGGACAATTGGTTAATGACCTTCGTGTTGCGGGTCCACGCCAGGTCATCGGAAATCTGTAGCCCAAGGAAACAGAAGCAGCTGACGACTTCCACCGGTGTCCCGTCCAGGCTGATGGTGGAGTGGGTGCCCCGGTGGCTCCTGAAGTCCACGATGAGCTTCTTAGTCTTGCTGACATTCAGTGCGAGGCTGATGTCCTCGCACCATCGCGTCAGCCGGACCACCTCATCTCTGTACTCTGTACACATTTAGTCGTCCTCTCTTATCAAGCCGATGACTGTGGTGTCTTCCACCAACTGAGGCAGCAGCCTTGCGGTGCTCCGGTGTTGAGGACCAGAGTAAATGAGATGTTGTTCCCAATCTTCACCACTTGAGGCCTGCCCGTCAGGAAGTCCATAATCCAGTTACAGATGGGGGCCCCCAGACAGAAGTTCTGCAGTTTCAGGAGCAGCTTGGAAGGAACCATGGTGTTGAACGCCGAGCTGTAGTCAATGAACAGCAGTCTGACGTAGGTGTCTAGATGCTCCAGGGCCGTGTGTAGTGCCAGGGAAATGGTGTCGTTTACAGACATGTTTGGTCTGTATGCAAACTGAGTGGGTCCAGGGACTCGGGATGGTAGATGGAAGTTTATGTGCGACATTACAAGTTTCTCCAGGCCCTTCATGGCTATGGGTGTTAAAGCCACTGGATGATAGTCATTGAGGCTTGCTACCTTGGTATTTTGGTGGCACAGGTGACACAGGACACAGGACACAGGACACAGGACACAGGTGACACAGGACACAGGACACAGGTGACACAGGACACAGGACACAGGACACAGGTGACACAGGACACAGGACACAGGACACAGGACACAGGTGACACAGGACACAGGACACAGGACACAGGACACATACTAAAATAAATCCTGTGACCATTTGTGATCATTTTTGGACCTATCTACACCACACAATTTGGTACACTTAGAGAGTTATATCTATCTATATCAACTATATATGATGGATAATATTACACACATTTTACAAAAATCATCTCTGCCATTAAGTGTTGTAACTATCAAGGAATTTAGATCAGATCAGGGCCTAGAGCATCTGTACCAAAGGGTTTTCAATCTGGTTGAATGGTTATTAATGAGAAGATTGTTTTTGTTTTCCCGATATTTTCACTGTACAGAAAAATCGATCCAGACGAAATGTTGTGAAACGCTAAGATATGAATAACAAGAATAACAAGAATCCACACAAGAACAACAGGTACCCACAGACACTCTGTGGGTACCTGTTGTTCTATTTATGGAGGCCCTTCAGGTGTGAATTGGGTCCCAGGCTGGAGCTCATCCACTCCCTCTGCTCTGTCTCATACTGGGCCTGGCAACAGAACTACTGGGGCAGCGGAATCACACACACACATGTTAACACACACATACACACACACACACACACACACATATGTTAACACACATACACACACACACACACGCAATCACACGTAAACACACATACACACACACACACGGAAATACACATGTAAACACACATACACATGTTAACACACACAGACACACATGTGTAAACACACTCATGTAAACACACACACACACACACACACACACACACACACACACACACACACACACACACGCATGTAAACACACACATGCAAACACACACACACATAAACACACATACACACACGTAAACACACACACATAAACACACACACACAGAAAACGCTGAACTCTGAAGGCCCCTGGCGACAGGGCTGATGAGAAGGGAGAGGATATGGGCTAGGGGCTAGGGGCTATGGACTAGGGGCTATGGGCTAGGGGCTATGGACTAGGGGCTATGGGCTATTCAAGATTCAAGATTCAAGATTCAAGATAACTTTATTTATCCTGAGGGAAATTAAGGTGCAACAGTTGAAACGGGGGGAATAAATGCACACAAAATATATTAATACCTAAAAAAAACTTAAAAAAATGGGCTATGGACTAGGGGCTAGGGGCTATGGACTATGGACTATGGGCTAGGGGCTATGGACTAGGGCTAGGGCTATGGACTAGGGGCTAGGGACTATGGGCTATGGACTAGGGGCTATGGGCTAGGGGCTATGGACTATGGGCTATGGACTAGGGGCTATGGACTATGGGCTATGGACTAGGGGCTATGGGCTAGGGGCTATGGACTATGGGCTAGGGGCTATGGGCTATGGACTATGGGCTATGGACTAGGGGCTAGGGGCTATGGGCTAAGGGGTAGGGGCTAGGGGCTAGGGGATATGGGCTGGTTATGGGCTATGGGCTAGGGGCTATGGGCTGGTTATGGCTATGGGCTAGGGGCTATGGGCTGGTTATGGGCTATGGGCTAGGGGCTGGTTATGGGCTATGGGCTATGGGTTGGTTATGGGCTATGGACTATGGGCTGGTTATGGGCTATGGGCCCCAGCCACGAACTGTACTCACTGTTACCGTCAGGCAGGCGATACCTCAGTATCAAGTGCCGTACAAATAGACTCAGAGATAGCTTCCACAGTCAGGCCATCAGGCTGCTGAACAAGGGCGTATAGCATATAACAATGTATATTTTATTACATTGATTTATATATACATATTGCTCTTTTTCTGTGCCGATATATTGCATTTTATAAATTTAATTTTTATTTTTATTTTTTAACTTAATTTTATTCTATTCTGTTTTATTCTATTTGATCTATTTTATCTTATTTTTATAACTGCTGTCTGTCGTCGGGTTTTGCACATAAGATTTTCACACCACTGCTTTATACTTGTGTAAACTGTGAAGTGACAATAAACTTGACTTGACTTGACTTGACTTGGGCTATGGACTAGGGGCTATGGGCTGGTTATGGGCTATGGGATAGGGGCTAGGGGCTGGTTATGGGCTATGGGCTATGGGCTGGTTATGGGCTATGGGCTATGGGCTAGGGGCTGGTTATGGGCTATGGGCTATGGGCTAGGGGCTATGGGCTGGTTATGGGCTATGGGCTAGGGGCTATGGGCTGGTTATGGGCTATGGGCTAGGGGCTGGTTATGGGCTATGGGCTAGGGGCTATGGGCTAGGGGCTATGGGCTGGTTATGGGCTATGGGCTATGGGCTAGGGGCTGGTTATGGGCTATGGGCTAGGGGCTAGGGCTATGGGCTGGTTATGGGCTATGGGCTAGGGGCTGGTTATGGGCTAGGGGCTAGGGGCTAGGGGCTAGGGGCTAGGGGCTATGGTCTGGTTATGGGCTAGGGGCTATGGGCTGGTTATGGGCTATGGGCTATGGGCTATGGGCTGGTTATGGGCTAGGGGCTGGTTATGGGCTATGGGCTAGGGGCTGGTTATGGGCTATGGGCTAGGGGCTATGGTCTGGTTATGGGCTATGGGCTATGGGCTGGTTATGGGCTATGGGCTATGGGCTAGGGGCTGGTTATGGGCTATGGGCTAGGGGCTGGTTATGGGCTATGGGCTAGGGGCTAGGGGCTAGGGGCTGGTGTGTAATCAATGAACTCCAGCAGGGGGCTGACGTAGGGACCTCAGCTGGTCAGTCCTGGTGGGCAGAGAGATAAGAACCCAGAGGACTTATCTCCCCTCAACCACAGGATCAACTAACACTCCCTCTGCTTCGGAGTTAACCTCCTCATCAACTAGGACTGATAGACATTTGTATCGTTGTGTTGACAACACAAGTGTCTCACAATTCATCTAAAGGCTGCTTTGTGTAAATATAGCCTTATAAATATATAAATATAGCCTACTCTTCCGCTGAAAACATGCACTGAGTGAACACCGACACCATGATTAGACAATACAAATCTGATCTGTGCAATTTTAGATGACATGGCGACAACACAGAACCTAATCCCACGTCCAGCAGCTAGAGCATAGCGGCCAGCAGCTCGGACCACAGCCTCTAGACCACAGCCTCTAGACCACAGCCTCTAGACCACAGCCTCTCAACCATCCCAAGAGGATATCTGGCCAAGCCACAACAAACCGTCTCCACGGAGACCGTTGAGAGGGGGAAGTCATTTCTGGGTGATAATCGTAATCCTGGTTATCGAGACCACTCAGCATCACGGGCCAGGAAGTGGAGACGTGGTGGAGACGTGGGGGAAGGAAGGTTGTTGTTTTGAAGACAAACAGGCCAGACTCTCTGGAGAGGATGGGCAGGAGACTGGGACACGCCGTGGTCTGGATGCTTCTGCTTTCTGTCATCACAGGTCAGAAACATTCATTTACTCTAATTAGTTGGCAGATCGTTAATAATAATAATAATACATATATCTATATCTATTATTATGAAGAATTATTAGAAAGCATGATTTAATCATTACAACATGTTTGGTTTAAAAGGGGCCAAGTCTAAAAAGAGGCATATTCAAATATGACAAGACTGTGAAAGGTGTTGTTAAGTATGTTAACAATTAATTGGGTTCCCCATGAATACAACTGAGACAATTAGTCAAAGTAGTTTCATTGTGTGTACTAATAGTCTACAATTAATATAAGAAAGTGGGTATGCCTTAAGTAAGGGTAAATAACTACTTTATTTTCCACCACAACTTGTGTATGAGACATCAAAGGTGTTGTGTGTGTCCGACGGTAGACCCGCCGGCGGCAGCACAGCTTTCGGACATGTGCACCATGTGTCACCCCAACGCCACATGTGACCACAAGGCGGACGGCTCAGGGAAGATGTGCAACTGCATGTACGGTTTTGTGGGGAACGGGGTGACGTTCTGCCAAGGTACTTTCCTCCCCTGCATGCCTCCTTCAGCACATGGTGGGATGAGCCGGGGGTTTGGGTTGTGGGATAGGTCTACATGTGGAAACTGTTATAGACTAACGTTTAGACACTTGGATCCAAACCGTCTGAGTAAGGCTGGACAGAGGATGCTTAGGGAAATGTTGTGTTGCTCAATGGAGCAAGGTAACATTTCTAGGGTCAGGGGTTTGATTCCTTCTGGGTTCACCCATGTTGAGAATGTATGCACTCACAGCATAACAATGTTCAGATGACCATGATAACAAAAAGAAAAAAGAAAGGGAAAACTAAAATAATTCAAATGTCGTTGACCAAAGAATGTGCTTCAAATGCACCAGTAGTCATTTAATTGACCTTTTTTACCATTCCACACATGATCTGACTCTCATGATATTTGCAAAGTGCGTTACGCTATACGAATGACATGATGAAAAACATGAACCGCTAAATGACATGAGGAAAAACATGAACCGCTAAATGACATGAGGAAAAACATGAACCGCTAAATGACATGATGAAAAACATGAACCGCTAAATGACATGATGAAAAACATGAACCGCTAAATGACATGATGAAAAACATGAACCGCTAAATGACATGATGAAAAACATGAACCGCTAAATGACATGATGAAAAACATGAACCGCTAAATGACATGATGAAAAACATGAACCGCTAAATGACATGATGAAAAACATGAACCGCTAAATGACATGATGAAAAACATGAACCGCTGTGGACTGATGCTGGTCACCAGACAAAGATGAGTGTCAGTTCGGAGCCATGAAAATCTGTGGGCGTCACACCTCCTGCCACAACACCCTGGGCAGCTACCTGTGCACCTGTGTGTCAGGCTACAGCCCTTCCAACAGCCGGACTCCCTTCACCCCCAACGATGGAACGCGCTGCCAGGGTGAGGCTGGAGCACTTTGTGTAGCAGTGTGCGTGTGCATGGACGTGGGTGCATGTGTGCATGCATGTAATAATAATAATGCATTTTATTTATATTGCAAATTAATTGAAAATCTATAGTGAACACAAATTTGATCAAAAAATCGAGACCAGGGTCTGTGGTGCCCTTAAATGATGAAGAAGGCCATTCACCAGGGTCTGTGGTGCCCTTAAATGATGAAGAAGGCCATTCACCAGGGTCTGTGGTGCCCTTAAATGATGAAGAAGGCCATTCACCAGGGTCTGTGGTGCCCTTAAATGATGAAGAAGGCCATTCACCAGGGGCAGCCCAGCAGAAGGCCCCGGAGCTTATGGCAGATCTGAGGAGTAATGAGTTCTCGTAGAGAGAGAGGAGGTGCACATTTATTGTCTGTGTTTTATGCTCATGTTTACACATTTTCATCAGGAAATGCATCTCATGCATCTTCTGGATGCTCTTTCCAGGGATCCCAAAAGTGTGTGTTTTATGCTTTACTATTTTGTTACTGAGTTACTGTTGTATAATTGATCAAGAAACTCAGATGCGTGTGATTATGGAGCAGGTAAGGCATTTGCTTGTGGATGCCTACAGTTTGAGGACATCGGGGATCAAACCCGGTAGCTTTTAACACCTTTCCTCTCTATTACTATCCTGCCACCTATTACAGATGTATTCCATCCATCCAAAACCCACCATTAGCCATTAGGTTACAAGTACAGAACACCTTCAATGCAGTCCAATAGAATCCAACCCTGTTGCTCACCTGTTGTCAAACACCTGATGGGACTTCGTGACCTTCTTCTCTGCTGTTTGCCAGACGTGGATGAGTGCTGGAGGACCCCCGGTGTGTGTGGAGAGGGAGCAGAGTGTGTGAACCTCGAGGGGAGCTTCGAGTGCCGCTGCCTGCTGGGCTACAGAGTCCAGGACGCAGCCAAGCCCTTCCAGCTGAGGGAGACCTTCCAGCCCCTCAGGGAGATGGGACCCTGCAGGGGTAAGGCATGGTTACGGTTACTCAGTTGGATGTTATTCAGCCTTTAAGTTAATTCATTTCAGGTGTGGTTTTAAATAAGCCCAAATAGGTTTATAATGCATGATACAAACACTACAAAACAAAAGTCACATAACAGATAACATAATAATAAAAAAACTATTCTTATTATCTACAGTACACATATTCTGTGATGATCTTCAGAGATCGGCCAGTGTGCTCCATGTGAAGCCTCTTCCTCTTCTCCAGTGTGCTCCATGTGAAGCCTCTTCCTCTTCTCCAGTGTGCTCCATGTGAAGCCTCTTCCTCTTCTCCAGTGTGCTCCATGTGAAGCCTCTTCCTCTTCTCCAGTGTGCTCCATGTGAAGCCTCTTCCTCTTCTCCAGTGTGCTCCATGTGAAGCATCTTCATCTTCTCCAGTGTGCTCCATGTTAAGCCTCTTCCTCTTCTCCAGTGTGCTCCATGTGAAGCCTCTTCCTCTTCTCCAGTGTGCTCCATGTGAAGCCTCTTCCTCTTCTCCAGTGTGCTCCATGTGAAGCCTCTTCCTCTTCTCCAGTGTGCTCCATGTGAAGCCTCTCTTCTTCCTCTTCTCTAGTGGTGGACTGTGGCCAGCTCCCCCCTGTGGCAGAGGAGGTGGTGGTGGGGTTCTCCGGTGGCGGCACCACGTACGGCAGCGTGGTCCTCCTGGGCTGCAGGGTGGGCTGGGTCTGGAGCCAGGGGGGCAACTCGTCCACCTGCCGGGCAGACGGTTCATGGAGCATCCCGGGCTTGGTGTGTGAAAGTAGGTTGACGGTTATGGATGTTTGGTGGTGTGATATTCACCACCAGAGCAAAACGGACACACAAAATAGTGTTAAAGAGTAATGAAAGAACATTTGCTGCTATACCTAAAGGTTAAAGGTTAAAGGTTGATACCTTGAGGTTGAGACCTGACTCGGAAAGTGTAAGGCCTAAGTCAGTTCTAGGTTTCAGGAGCAGTACATAATAAATGCGTTTCATGATAAATGCATTTCATGTCAAGTGATGAATGTTTAATGTTAGAGCAGAAGATGGACCAACGTTCACCTGCTCTTGATCCCACTTTGAACTCCCCAGAGTGGCCATCACAAAGTGCAGGACAGGTGTGTGCTTTTAGACACAATGCAACTTCTCAGCTTCTGTCCCTCCTTGGGCCTGTTAATCAGAGGTGGACTGTGGCTCTCCTCCCACCTCAACATGCTGAGCTGGGCTCAGAGGTGCTGCTGGCCCTCTGGATACAACATGGGAGGTCCCATGCTCTGCCAAGTTACACCTGCCACATTACTGTTGCAGTTTGTGGCGGAACGTACATAGTACATTACGTAACAGTCATTTAGCAGACACTTTTGTCCAAAATGTCCTCGCTAACAAGCCATTATAAAATAATATTTACATACATATACACATAAATAGTAACATAATATATAATACATTACATTTCCTTCCTAACAAGCCTCGCAGAGCAGAAGCAGTGCTCAGGTTAAAGTACAATAAGTTGGCTCCCTAGATTTGACTCAATAAGAACATCAAACAGCGCAATGACAAATAACCACAGTTAAGCTTACAGTTAACGTTAAACGTTCTCCATAGCAACTGTTGCCATGGTAAACTATCTGGTGCATCAATAGCAACAGAGTCTCCGGTAAATCTGTCGGATCAATGTTTTGAGTAAGATTTCAGTCTGTTTACTTTTTCAGTTTACTGAGGCCATGTCAATGGAAATGATCATTTCAGTTGATCTTTATTTGATGAACATAACAGGTGTTCTTTTTGCACCGTCACATGGCTGTGGTCAGAGATCAGGTGTGGCAGCCCCCCTGTGGTCCGGTCCACGGAGCAGGTGTGGGATGGGGACTCCTCCCCAGGTAGCACTGTTCGGTACTCCTGCATAGAGGGCTTTTATCACAGCGGAGGAGATGACTTGTTGCATTGTATAATCACCGGCCACTGGACCAAACCAACCATATCGTGCCAAGGTAAAAGAAGATACAAGCCGCCCAAAACAGGTTACATTTAACACATATCTGTTCCAACAGTGAATTCTAATGAGATATTCTGCATTATTCAATTTCTTCTGCACATTTCCCTGTCTCAGAGATATCATGCGGAAGTCCCCCTGTACCGCCCCACACTGGCCGAGTGTGGAATGGCAGCTCCAGCCCTGGAACAGTTGTGTTGTACTACTGTAAAATGGGCTTCCGTGAAGAAAAAATGTCTGTTTATAACAGCGGAGACGCTGCTAACGTGTCCTTGTGCACAATTCACGGATATTGGACACGGCCAAACATATCGTGCAAAGGTAACATTTTATCTACATAACATTACAGTCATTTAGCAGATGCTTTTATCCAAACCGACTTACAATAAGGTCTTTCTACAGGTAGACAAGAGAACTACTAGTCACCTGATGTCATAAGTGCATTTTCTTCCTAACAAGCCATAATAATCTAATATATACATAAATATCAGTGGAGGCTCGTCCATTGAGGAAAGAGAGGACCATCCTCCCTAAAATTCCAGATAAAAAGAAATACACATAAATGTAAAATTCATCTGTAAAAATACTGATAATATTACTATTTAAACACTTCGAAGGTACAAAAAGTATGTCCTCATGTCAAAATGCCAACAGCGCCCCCTACCGCAATTCAAAATGATTTTACAGAGGACCGTCCTCCCCAAGCTCCCCATCGAAGTCCATTCTAAAACTGCCGGACTGAGCGGCCGGTGAGTCCTGGTTTTTAACACGAGTGTACGGCAGTAAGGGAGGACCATACTCCCTTAGGGCGGGGCTAACCAATCAGCAGCGCTCACTGCACTGGTGAATACCCAATCAGAATTTTGGGGGACGGGTTATCATCATGCAAGGATCGATCTTGTGTCATTCATTAATTCCACGTTCCATGGCAACTATATTTTAAATATTTCACATTGAAACTTTCGAGTTACGCATTCAAAGAGTCGTAACTCAACGCCAAACGTAAACAGAGAGCATGGCTGACCGTGACAAGGTGGTGTTTCTTTGGGTCGTGATAAGACAATTTACGTGATTTGCGTGCATAACTGGTTCTCCTTTAGGATAGGATGTCTTATTTTGTCTTATCAGGTAAATATACTTTACACAAATAACGCTTCTCAGTTTAAATTCTGTTAGGTTTGTTTGGTAGAACTTGCCTTCTATTCAGATTTTTCAGATTTAATCACTAAATCGAATAATGTGTAATCACTAAATAGCTCTTTTTCATCAAAACAATGCTTCTTCCCGCTCAGATCAGAATTGGTTTAAATTCTGTTTGGCTTGTCTGCTAAAATGACCCACTAATACACTGTCAAAATGACCCTCTAATACACTGTCAAAATGACCCACTAATACACTGTCAAAATGACCCTCTAATACACTGTCAAAATGACCCTCTAATACACTGTCAAAATGACCCTCTAATACACTGTCAAAATGACCCACTAATACACTGTCAAAATGACCCTCTAATACACTGTCAAAATGACCCTCTAATACACTGTCAAAATGACCCACTAATACACTGTCAAAATGACCCTCTAATACACTGTCAAAATGACCCTCTAATACACTGTCAAAATGACCCTCTAATACACTGTCTAAATGACCCTCTAATACACTGTCAACATGACCCTCTAATACACTGTCAAAATGACCCTCTAATACACTGTTAAAATGACCCTCTAATACACTGTCAAAATGACCCTCTAATACACTGTCAACATGACCCATTAATACACTGTCAAAATGACCCATTAATACACTGTCAAAATGACCCACTAATACACTGTCAAAATGACCCTCTAATACACTGTCAACATGACCCACTAATACACTGTCAAAATGACCCACTAATACACTGTCAAAATGACCCACTAATACACTGTCAAAATGACCCTCTAATACACTGTCAACATGACCCACTAATACACTGTCAAAATGACCCTCTAATACACTGTCAAAATGACCCTCTAATTATTAGAGGGTCATTTTGACAGTGTATTAGAGGGTCATTTTAACAGTGTATTAGAGGGTCATTTTAACAGTGTATTAGAGGGACATTTTGACAGTGTATTAGAGTCTAATACACTGTCAAAATGACCCTCTAATACACTGTTAAAATGACCCTCTAATACACTGTCAAAATGACCCTCTAATACACTGTCAAAATGACCCTCTAATACACTGTCAAAATGACCCTCTAATACACTGTTAAAATGACCCTCTAATACACTGTCAAAATGACCCTCTAATACACTGTCAAAATGACCCTCTAATACACTGTCAAAATGACCCTCTAATACACTGTCAAAATGACCCTCTAATACACTGTCAACATGACCCACTAATACACTGTCAAAATGACCCTCTAATACACTGTCAAAATGACCCACTAATACACTGTCAACATGACCCACTAATACACTGTCAAAATGACCCTCTAATACACTGTCAAAATGACCCTCTAATACACTGTCAAAATGACCCTCTAATACACTGTCAAAATGACCCACTAATACACTGTCAAAATGACCCTCTAATACACTGTCAACATGTATAGTGAGGGACCTTCCTTCCTTTCCTACTTTTACAACCACCAGCCGCCACTGATACATATACACATATATAATAACATCATTTATAAAACATTACATTTCCTTCCTCACAAGCCTTATTAATATAATATATACATCCATATCCATCTCCACTCATCCCTCCATCAAACAGGCCATGACAAATAGTGAAGCCAACAGACATGAGCTAATAAGCTAAAGCTAATAAACTAGCTAAGGCATACAAGAAAAAGAGCTAACAAGATACAAATGCTAAGAGGAAGAGTCAAGGTAGTACTTCATGAACTAAGAGGAAGAGTCAGGGTAGAGCTTCATGACCTAAGAGGAAGAGTCAGGGTCACTACCATAATATCATTATACTATCATACCACTATAATACTATCATTGGTAGCGGAGTGCAGTCGGATGCTTACCGCCAAACTCCCCAGAGTGGCCATCACAAAGTGCAGGACAGGTGTGTGCTTTTAGACACAATGCAACTTCTCAGCTTCTGTCCCTCCTTGGGCCTGTTAATCAGAGGTGGACTGTGGCTCTCCTCCCACCTCAACATGCTGAGCTGGGCTCAGAGGTGCTGCTGGCCCTCTGGATACAACATGGGAGGTCCCATGCTCTGCCAAGTTACACCTGCCACATTACTGTTGCAGTTTGTGGCGGAACGTACATAGTACATTACGTAACAGTCATTTAGCAGACACTTTTGTCCAAAATGTCCTCGCTAACAAGCCATTATAAAATAATATTTACATACATATACACATAAATAGTAACATAATATATAATACATTACATTTCCTTCCTAACAAGCCTCGCAGAGCAGAAGCAGTGCTCAGGTTAAAGTACAATAAGTTGGCTCCCTAGATTTGACTCAATAAGAACATCAAACAGCGCAATGACAAATAACCACAGTTAAGCTTACAGTTAACGTTAAACGTTCTCCATAGCAACTGTTGCCATGGTAAACTATCTGGTGCATCAATAGCAACAGAGTCTCCGGTAAATCTGTCGGATCAATGTTTTGAGTAAGATTTCAGTCTGTTTACTTTTTCAGTTTACTGAGGCCATGTCAATGGAAATGATCATTTCAGTTGATCTTTATTTGATGAACATAACAGGTGTTCTTTTTGCACCGTCACATGGCTGTGGTCAGAGATCAGGTGTGGCAGCCCCCCTGTGGTCCGGTCCACGGAGCAGGTGTGGGATGGGGACTCCTCCCCAGGTAGCACTGTTCGGTACTCCTGCATAGAGGGCTTTTATCACAGCGGAGGAGATGACTTGTTGCATTGTATAATCACCGGCCACTGGACCAAACCAACCATATCGTGCCAAGGTAAAAGAAGATACAAGCCGCCCAAAACAGGTTACATTTAACACATATCTGTTCCAACAGTGAATTCTAATGAGATATTCTGCATTATTCAATTTCTTCTGCACATTTCCCTGTCTCAGAGATATCATGCGGAAGTCCCCCTGTACCGCCCCACACTGGCCGAGTGTGGAATGGCAGCTCCAGCCCTGGAACAGTTGTGTTGTACTACTGTAAAATGGGCTTCCGTGAAGAAAAAATGTCTGTTTATAACAGCGGAGACGCTGCTAACGTGTCCTTGTGCACAATTCACGGATATTGGACACGGCCAAACATATCGTGCAAAGGTAACATTTTATCTACATAACATTACAGTCATTTAGCAGATGCTTTTATCCAAACCGACTTACAATAAGGTCTTTCTACAGGTAGACAAGAGAACTACTAGTCACCTGATGTCATAAGTGCATTTTCTTCCTAACAAGCCATAATAATCTAATATATACATAAATATCAGTGGAGGCTCGTCCATTGAGGAAAGAGAGGACCATCCTCCCTAAAATTCCAGATAAAAAGAAATACACATAAATGTAAAATTCATCTGTAAAAATACTGATAATATTACTATTTAAACACTTCGAAGGTACAAAAAGTATGTCCTCATGTCAAAATGCCAACAGCGCCCCCTACCGCAATTCAAAATGATTTTACAGAGGACCGTCCTCCCCAAGCTCCCCATCGAAGTCCATTCTAAAACTGCCGGACTGAGCGGCCGGTGAGTCCTGGTTTTTAACACGAGTGTACGGCAGTAAGGGAGGACCATACTCCCTTAGGGCGGGTCTAACCAATCAGCAGCGCTCACTGCACTGGTGAATACCCAATCAGAATTTTGGGGGACGGGTTATCATCATGCAAGGATCTATCTTGTGTCATTCATTAATTCCACGTTCCATGGCAACTATATTTTAAATATTTCACATTGAAACTTTCGAGTTACGCATTCAAAGAGTCGTAACTCAACGCCAAACGTAAACAGAGAGCATGGCTGACCGTGACAAGGTGGTGTTTCTTTGGGTCGTGATAAGACAATTTACGTGATTTGCGTGCATAACTGGTTCTCCTTTAGGATAGGATGTCTTATTTTGTCTTATCAGGTAAATATACTTTACACAAATAACGCTTCTCAGTTTAAATTCTGTTAGGTTTGTTTGGTAGAACTTGCCTTCTATTCAGATTTTTCAGATTGAATCACTAAATCGAATAATGTGTAATCACTAAATAGCTCTTTTTCATCAAAACAATGCTTCTTCCCGCTCAGATCAGAATTGGTTTAAATTCTGTTTGGCTTGTCTGCTAAAATGACCCACTAATACACTGTCAAAATGACCCTCTAATACACTGTCAAAATGACCCACTAATACACTGTCAAAATGACCCTCTAATACACTGTCAAAATGACCCTCTAATACACTGTCAAAATGACCCACTAATACACTGTCAAAATGACCCTCTAATACACTGTCAAAATGACCCTCTAATACACTGTCAAAATGACCCTCTAATACACTGTCAAAATGACCCTCTAATACACTGTCAAAATGACCCTCTAATACACTGTCTAAATGACCCTCTAATACACTGTCAACATGACCCTCTAATACACTGTCAAAATGACCCTCTAATACACTGTCAAATGACCCTCTATTACACTGTCAAATGATCATCTAATACACTGTCATTAGACCTCTAATACACTGTTAAAATGACCCTCTAATACACTGTCAAAATGACCCTCTAATACACTGTCAACATGACCCTTAATACACTGTCAAAATGACCCACTAATACACTGTCAACATGACCCTCTAATACACTGTCAAAATGACCCTCTAATACACTGTCTAAATGACCCTCTAATACACTGTCAAAATGACCCTCTAATACACTATCAAAATGACCCTCTAATACACTGTTAAAATGACCCTCTAATACAGGGGTTCCCAACCTTTTTCACCCAGAGCCCCCCCAAATGACTCCTGTTGGAATTTGTGCCCCCCCCCCCCCCCCCCCGGAATTTGTGCCCCCCCAAACTTTGAAACTTTAATTAACGCTGTTGCCAAGACAAGGCAACAGCGTTAATTTGAGTTTCAAAGTCTCAAAAATGCTACAACTACTGTCACAAACTGGATGAATGTAAAGTATTTCGTTAAAGGAGGATGAAAGCGTAATTAAGGAGCACTATTGGAGTGACTTTGATGGGTATTGGACTCGGGATTATTTAATTTGGATGCCCGCTGTATGAATAAATTAAAGGACGGCGCAAGTGGAAACAATTCGCAAAGAGATTAAACTGTTTAAAACACATACTCAAAGTAAGCCGGATTTTGCCGATGTGTTTATGTGGATTCAAAAGTCGTAAATAATCTACAAAATGGAGGATACCGATTTGATCGGAGCAACTGTGACAAATAATCCAACTGAAACCGACACCTTACGCGCAGAAGAAACATTTCTATTAAAGAAAAAATGATACATTTCTGTCTTTTTATGCCTTTATTAGCTACTAACTTGCAATTGTATGCATCATATTTATTTAAAATTTCGAAGAACAGGACACTTCAAAATAATAGACTATGCCTAATAAAAAGAATCCACTGCAGTAAAAATGTCCTCACCCCGGGTGGTAGTGGTAAGGTTGACTGACATAAGAATGTCCTGCTTCAAATCTTCCCCATCGATATATTGCACATAAACGATGAGCACAGCCTCGTCTGCTACAGTTGTAGTTTCATCAAGTTGTATGGCAAATGGCCCCTTTCCAAGCTTTTCGAGCAGCTGCAGCTCACAGTTACTTGCCATCTTGTCAATTCTGTCTTTCACCGTATTGTTTGACAGTGGTACAGTTTTTAGCTTCTCCGCCACCTGCGGGCCGCACAGTTTCTCAACCATTTTAATGCAAGCTGGCTTAATGAGCTGCTCGCCAATGTTGTGCGGTTTCTTTGCCTTTGCTATTAAAAGTGCACATTCAAAAGAGGCCTCGGTGGCCTTCTGTACATCGCTGCCAGCCCTAACAAACGCTGTTCTGAATCGGAGGAGTATCAGATTAATTTGTAGAATTTTTATTAAAATTAATTAATCAATTAATTTCTATATTTTATTGTAATGTAGAGACAAGGCTTTTAGCGACAATCATGTATTGCGTTACAATTATATGTAAACAAATTAAAAAAATAAAAAAATAAAATAAAAATAAAACTAAAAAAATCTAAATATGATATTAGGCCTCAAATCATCTGAGGCCTGGCGCCCCCCCTGCGATCTTTGGCGCCCCCCCAAGGGGGGCGCGCCCCCCAGGTTGGGAACCACTGATTTAGCAGACACTTTTGTCCAAAATGTCCTCGCTAACAAGCCATTATAAAATAATATTTACATACATATACACATAAATAGTAACATAATATATAATACATTACATTTCCTTCCTAACAAGCCTCGCAGAGCAGAAGCAGTGCTCAGGTTAAAGTACAATAAGTTGGCTCCCTAGATTTGACTCAATAAGAACATCAAACAGCGCAATGACAAATAACCACAGTTAAGCTTACAGTTAACGTTAAACGTTCTCCATAGCAACTGTTGCCATGGTAAACTATCTGGTGCATCAATAGCAACAGAGTCTCCGGTAAATCTGTCGGATCAATGTTTTGAGTAAGATTTCAGTCTGTTTACTTTTTCAGTTTACTGAGGCCATGTCAATGGAAATGATCATTTCAGTTGATCTTTATTTGATGAACATAACAGGTGTTCTTTTTGCACCGTCACATGGCTGTGGTCAGAGATCAGGTGTGGCAGCCCCCCTGTGGTCCGGTCCACGGAGCAGGTGTGGGATGGGGACTCCTCCCCAGGTAGCACTGTTCGGTACTCCTGCATAGAGGGCTTTTATCACAGCGGAGGAGATGACTTGTTGCATTGTATAATCACCGGCCACTGGACCAAACCAACCATATCGTGCCAAGGTAAAAGAAGATACAAGCCGCCCAAAACAGGTTACATTTAACACATATCTGTTCCAACAGTGAATTCTAATGAGATATTCTGCATTATTCAATTTCTTCTGCACATTTCCCTGTCTCAGAGATATCATGCGGAAGTCCCCCTGTACCGCCCCACACTGGCCGAGTGTGGAATGGCAGCTCCAGCCCTGGAACAGTTGTGTTGTACTACTGTAAAATGGGCTTCCGTGAAGAAAAAATGTCTGTTTATAACAGCGGAGACGCTGCTAACGTGTCCTTGTGCACAATTCACGGATATTGGACACGGCCAAACATATCGTGCAAAGGTAACATTTTATCTACATAACATTACAGTCATTTAGCAGATGCTTTTATCCAAACCGACTTACAATAAGGTCTTTCTACAGGTAGACAAGAGAACTACTAGTCACCTGATGTCATAAGTGCATTTTCTTCCTAACAAGCCATAATAATCTAATATATACATAAATATCAGTGGAGGCTCGTCCATTGAGGAAAGAGAGGACCATCCTCCCTAAAATTCCAGATAAAAAGAAATACACATAAATGTAAAATTCATCTGTAAAAATACTGATAATATTACTATTTAAACACTTCGAAGGTACAAAAAGTATGTCCTCATGTCAAAATGCCAACAGCGCCCCCTACCGCAATTCAAAATGATTTTACGGAGGACCGTCCTCCCCAAGCTCCCCATCGAAGTCCATTCTAAAACTGCCGGACTGAGCGGCCGGTGAGTCCTGGTTTTTAACACGAGTGTACGGCAGTAAGGGAGGACCATACTCCCTTAGGGCGGGTCTAACCAATCAGCAGCGCTCACTGCACTGGTGAATACCCAATCAGAATTTTGGGGGACGGGTTATCATCATGCAAGGATCGATCTTGTGTCATTCATTAATTCCACGTTCCATGGCAACTATATTTTAAATATTTCACATTGAAACTTTCGAGTTACGCATTCAAAGAGTCGTAACTCAACGCCAAACGTAAACAGAGAGCATGGCTGACCGTGACAAGGTGGTGTTTCTTTGGGTCGTGATAAGACAATTTACGTGATTTGCGTGCATAACTGGTTCTCCTTTAGGATAGGATGTCTTATTTTGTCTTATCAGGTAAATATACTTTACACAAATAACGCTTCTCAGTTTAAATTCTGTTAGGTTTGTTTGGTAGAACTTGCCTTCTATTCAGATTTTTCAGATTGAATCACTAAATCGAATAATGTGTAATCACTAAATAGCTCTTTTTCATCAAAACAATGCTTCTTCCCGCTCAGATCAGAATTGGTTTAAATTCTGTTTGGCTTGTCTGCTAAAATGACCCACTAATACACTGTCAAAATGACCCTCTAATACACTGTCAAAATGACCCACTAATACACTGTCAAAATGACCCTCTAATACACTGTCAAAATGACCCTCTAATACACTGTCAAAATGACCCACTAATACACTGTCAAAATGACCCTCTAATACACTGTCAAAATGACCCTCTAATACACTGTCAAAATGACCCACTAATACACTGTCAAAATGACCCTCTAATACACTGTCAAAATGACCCTCTAATACACTGTCAAAATGACCCACTAATACACTGTCAAAATGACCCTCTAATACACTGTCTAAATGACCCTCTAATACACTGTCAACATGACCCTCTAATACACTGTCAAAATGACCCTCTAATACACTGTCAAAATGACCCTCTAATACACTGTCAAAATGACCCTCTAATACACTGTCAAAATGACCCTCTAATACACTGTCTAAATGACCCTCTAATACACTGTCAAAATGACCCTCTAATACACTGTCAAAATGACCCTCTAATACACTGTCAAAATGACCCTCTAATACACTGTTAAAATGACCCTCTAATACACTGTCAACATGTGTAGTGAGGGACCTTCCTTCCTTTCCTACTTTTACAACCACCAGCCGCCACTGATACATATACACATATATAATAACATCATTTATAAAACATTACATTTCCTTCCTCACAAGCCTTATTAATATAATATATACATCCATATCCATCTCCACTCATCCCTCCATCAAACAGGCCATGACAAATAGTGAAGCCAACAGACATGAGCTAATAAGCTAAAGCTAATAAACTAGCTAAGGCATACAAGAAAAAGAGCTAACAAGATACAAATGCTAAGAGGAAGAGTCAAGGTAGTACTTCATGAACTAAGAGGAAGAGTCAGGGTAGAGCTTCATGACCTAAGAGGAAGAGTCAGGGTCACTACCATAATATCATTATACTATCATACCACTATAATACTATCATTGGTAGCGGAGTGCAGTCGGATGCTTACCGCCAAACTCCCCAGAGTGGCCATCACAAAGTGCAGGACAGGTGTGTGCTTTTAGACACAATGCAACTTCTCAGCTTCTGTCCCTCCTTGGGCCTGTTAATCAGAGGTGGACTGTGGCTCTCCTCCCACCTCAACATGCTGAGCTGGGCTCAGAGGTGCTGCTGGCCCTCTGGATACAACATGGGAGGTCCCATGCTCTGCCAAGTTACACCTGCCACATTACTGTTGCAGTTTGTGGCGGAACGTACATAGTACATTACGTAACAGTCATTTAGCAGACACTTTTGTCCAAAATGTCCTCGCTAACAAGCCATTATAAAATAATATTTACATACATATACACATAAATAGTAACATAATATATAATACATTACATTTCCTTCCTAACAAGCCTCGCAGAGCAGAAGCAGTGCTCAGGTTAAAGTACAATAAGTTGGCTCCCTAGATTTGACTCAATAAGAACATCAAACAGCGCAATGACAAATAACCACAGTTAAGCTTACAGTTAACGTTAAACGTTCTCCATAGCAACTGTTGCCATGGTAAACTATCTGGTGCATCAATAGCAACAGAGTCTCCGGTAAATCTGTCGGATCAATGTTTTGAGTAAGATTTCAGTCTGTTTACTTTTTCAGTTTACTGAGGCCATGTCAATGGAAATGATCATTTCAGTTGATCTTTATTTGATGAACATAACAGGTGTTCTTTTTGCACCGTCACATGGCTGTGGTCAGAGATCAGGTGTGGCAGCCCCCCTGTGGTCCGGTCCACGGAGCAGGTGTGGGATGGGGACTCCTCCCCAGGTAGCACTGTTCGGTACTCCTGCATAGAGGGCTTTTATCACAGCGGAGGAGATGACTTGTTGCATTGTATAATCACCGGCCACTGGACCAAACCAACCATATCGTGCCAAGGTAAAAGAAGATACAAGCCGCCCAAAACAGGTTACATTTAACACATATCTGTTCCAACAGTGAATCGGTAGTAGGACGTTTACTAGTAGTAAAGTAAAAAAACCATTCTAATGAGATATTCTGCATTATTCAATTTCTTCTGCACATTTCCCTGTCTCAGAGATATCATGCGGAAGTCCCCCTGTACCGCCCCACACTGGCCGAGTGTGGAATGGCAGCTCCAGCCCTGGAACAGTTGTGTTGTACTACTGTAAAATGGGCTTCCGTGAAGAAAAAATGTCTGTTTATAACAGCGGAGACGCTGCTAACGTGTCCTTGTGCACAATTCACGGATATTGGACACGGCCAAACATATCGTGCAAAGGTAACATTTTATCTACATAACATTACAGTCATTTAGCAGATGCTTTTATCCAAACCGACTTACAATAAGGTCTTTCTACAGGTAGACAAGAGAACTACTAGTCACCTGATGTCATAAGTGCATTTTCTTCCTAACAAGCCATAATAATCTAATATATACATAAATATCAGTGGAGGCTCGTCCATTGAGGAAAGAGAGGACCATCCTCCATAAAATTTCAGATAAAAAGAAATACACATAAATGTAAAATTCATCTGTAAAAATACTGATAATATTACTATTTAAACACTTCGAAGGCACAAAAAGTATGTCCTCATGTCAAAATGCCAACAGCGCCCCCTACCGCAATTCAAAATGACTGTACGGAGGACCGTCCTCCCCAAGCTCCCCATCGAAGTCCATTCTAAAACTGCCGGACTGAGCGGCCGGTGAGTCCTCGAGGACCATCCTCCATTTTTCAAAGAGTCGTAATTCAACACCAACGTAAAACGTAAACAGAGAGCATGGCTGACCGTGACAAGGTGGTGTTTCTTTGGGTCGTGATAAGACAATTTACGTGATTTGCGTGCATAACTGGTTCTCCTTTAGGATAGGATGTCTTATTTTGTCTTATCAGGTAAATATACTTTACACAAACAACGCTTCTCAGTTTAAATTCTGTTAGGTTTGTTTGGTAGAACTAGCCTTCTATTCAGATTTTTCAGATTGAATCACTAAATCGAATAATGTGTAATCACTAAATAGCTCTTTTTCATCAAAACAATGCGTCTTTCCCCTCAGATCAGAATTGGTTTCAATTCTGTTTGGCTTGTCTGCTAAAATGACCCACTAATACACTGTCAAAATGACCCTCTAATACACTATCAAAATGACCCACTAATACACTGTCAACATGACCCACTAATACACTGTCAGAATGACCCACTAATACACTGTCAAAATGACCCTCTAATACACTGTCAAAATGACCCTCTAATACACTGTCAAAATGACCCACTAATACACTGTCAACATGACCCACTAATACACTGTCAACATGACCCACTAATACACTGTCAACATGACCCACTAATACACTGTCAAAATGACCCACTAATACACTGTCAAAATGACCCTCTAATACACTGTTAACATGACCCACTAATACACTGTCAACATGACCCTCTAATACACTGTTAACATGACCCTCTAATACACTGTCAACATGACCCTCTAATACACTGTCAACATGACCCTCTAATACACTGTCAAAATGACCCTCTAATACACTGTCAACATGACCCACTAATACACTGTTAAAATGACCCTCTAATACACTGTCAAAATGACCCACTAATACACTGTCAACATGACCCTCTAATACACTGTCAACATGTATAGTGAGGGACCTTCCTTCCTTTCCTACTTTTACAACCACCAGCCGCCACTGATACATATACACATATATAATAACATCATTTATAAAACATTACATTTCCTTCCTCACAAGCCTTATTAATATAATATATACATCCATATCCATCTCCACTCATCCCTCCATCAAACAAATAGTGAAGCCAACAGACATGAGCTAATAAGCTAAAGCTAATAAACTAGCTAAGGCATACAAGAAAAAGAGCTAACAAGATACAAATGCTAAGAGGAAGAGTCAAGGTAGTACTTCATGAACTAAGAGGAAGAGTCAGGGTAGAGCTTCATGACCTAAGAGGAAGAGTCAGGGTAGAGCTTCATGACCTAAGAGGAAGAGTCAGGGTAGAGCTTCATGACCTAAGAGGAAGAGTCAGGGTAGAGCTTCCTGTACTAAGAGGAAGAGTCAAGGTAGTACTTCATGAACTAAGAGGAAGAGTCAGGGTAGAGCTTCATGACCTAAGAGGAAGAGTCAGGGTAGAGCTTCCTGTACTAAGAGGAAGAGTCAGGGTAGAGCTTCATGACCTAAGAGGAAGAGTCAGGGTAGAGCTTCCTGACCTAAGAGGAAGAGTCAGGGTAGAGCTTCATGACCTAAGAGGAAGAGTCAGGGTAGAGCTTCATGACCTAAGAGGAATGGTCAGGGTAGAGCTTCATGACCTAAGAGGAAGGAGCAGGGTAGAGCTTCCTGTACTAAGAGGAAGGGTCAGGGTAGAGCTTCCTGTACTAAGAGGAAGAGTCAGGGTAGAGCTTCCTGTACTAAGAGGAAGGGTCAGGGTAGAGCTTCCTGTACTAAGAGGAAGAGTCAGGGTAGAGCTTCCTGTACTAAGAGGAAGGGTCAGGGTAGAGCTTCCTGTACTAAGAGGAAGAGTCAGGGTGGAGCTTCCTGTAGTAAGAGGAAGAGTCAGGGTCACTACCAAAATATCATTATAGTATCATACCAGTATAATACTATCTAATCTATCATTTCATAATACTATCATAATATCATAATGCTATCATAACAACATAAACCTATCATAATATCACAAAACTATAATACTATCATAAAATGATCATAATATCATAATAATAATATAAAAATAATTATTAATAATAATAATAATAATAATATGATAATATGAGGCTGGTATTCAGATGGTTGAGCTCATCACAGAGCAGTAACCCTCCCTCCCCCCGACCCCCCCATGCCTCCGTATCGTGGGCTTGCGGTTCCACACCAGGATGGGGGCGTTGTACCGGTGGAACCCGGGCTACCGCCACATGGGGCCAACTCATCCTCGTGTTCCGCCTTGGTTACTCTGCCAAGGTGACACTGAGACCTCAGGAATCACCATCAGCACCCAAACACATGTCCACAACTAAAAGCTCCTGTAGGAAAGATAGTAAAAACAATAGCAGAAGGGAGGAAGATTTTGCCCTTCTCCCTCCCTCTCTGCTCCCTCTCTCCCTCTCTGCTCCTCCCTCCCTCTCTGCTCCTCCCTCCCTCTCTGCTCCCTCTTTGCACCTCCCTCCCTCTCTGCTCTCTCCCTTCCTCTCTGCTCCTCCTTCCCTCTCTGCTCCCTCTTTGCTCCTCCCTCCATCTATGCCCCTCCCTCCCTCTCTGCTCCCTCCCTCTCTGCTCCTCCCATCCTCTCTGCTACCTCACTCCCTCTTTGCTCCTCCCTCTCTGCTCCTCCCATCCTCTCTGCTCCCTCACTCCCTCTTTGCTCCTCCCTCTCTGCTCCCTCTTTGCTCCTCCCTCCTTCTCTGCTCTCTCCTCCCTCCCTTCCTCTCTGCTCCTCCTTCCCTCTCTGCTCCCTCTTTGCTCCTCCCTCCATCTATGCTCCTCCCTCCCTCTCTCCCCCCTCCCTCTCTGCTCCTCCCATCCTCTCTGCTCCCTCACTCTCTCCGCTCTCTCCTTTCTCTCTGCTCCTCCCTCCTTCTCTGCTCACCCCCCCCTCTTTGTTACTCCTCCCAACTTCTCTCTCTCTCTCTCTCTCTCTCTCTCTCTCTCTCTCTCTCTCTCTCTCTCTCTCTCTCTCTCTCTCTCTCTCTCTCTCTCTCTCTCTCTCTCTCTCTCTCTCTCTCTCTCTCTCTCTCTCTCTCTCTCTCTCTCTCCCTCCTCTCTCTGCTCCCTCCCTCCCTCTCTGCTCCCTCCTTCTCTGCTCCCTCCCTCCCTCTTTGCTCCCTCCCTCCCTCTCTCTGCTCCTCCCTCCCTCTCTGCTTCCTCTCTCCCTCTCCGCTCCCTCTCTCCCCTCTCCCTCTCTGCTCCCTCTCTCTCTGCTTCCTCTCTCCCTCTCTGCTTCCTCCCTCTTCGCTCCCTCTCTCCCCTCTCCCTCTCTGCTCCCTCCCTCCCTCTGCTCCCTCCCTCTCTCCTCTATGCTTCCTCCCTCTCTCCCCTCTCCCTCTCTGCTTCCTCTCTCCCTCTCCGCTCCCTCCCTCCCTCTCTGCTTCCCCTCTCTGCTCCCTCCCTCTCTCTCTGCTTCTTCTCTCCCTCTCTCCCCTCTCCCTCTCTGCTTCCTCTCTCCCTCTCCGCTCCCTCTCTCCCTCTCTGCTGCCTCCCTCCCTCTCTGCTTCCCCTCTCCCTCTCTGCTCCCTCCCTCTCTCTCTGCTTCTTCTCTCCCTCTCTGCTCCCTCCCTCTCTGCTTCCTCTCTCCCTCTCTGCTTCCTCTCTCCCTCTCTGCTCCCTCCCTCCCTCTCTGCTCCCTCCCTCTCTCCTCTATGCTTCCTCCCTCTCTCCCCTCTCCCTCTCTGCTCCCTCCCTCCCTCTCTGCTTTTCCTCTCCCTCTTTGCTCCCTCCCTCTCTGCTTCCCCTCTCCCTCTCTGCTCCCTCCCTCTCTCTCTGCTTCCTCTCTCCCTCTCTGCTTCCTCCCTCTCTGCTTCCTCTCTCCCTCTCTGCTCCCTCCTTTCCTCTCTGCTCCCTCCCTCTCTCCTCTATGCTCCCTCCCTTTCTCCCCTCTCCCTCTCTGCTCCCTCCCTTCCTCTCCGATCTCTGCTCCCTCCCTCCCTCTCTGCTTCCTCTCTCCCCTCTCCCTCTCTGCTCCTTCCCTCCCTCTCTGCTTCCCCTCTCCCTCTCTGCTCCCTCCCTCCCTCTCTGCTTCCTCTCTCCCCTCTCCCTCTCTGCTCCCTCCCTCCCTCTCTGCTTCCTCTCTCCCCTCTCCCTCTCTGCTCCCTCCCTCCCTCTCTGCTTCCTCTCTCCCCTCTCCCTCTCTGCTCCCTCCCTCCCTCTCTGCTTCCCCTCTCCCTCTCTGCTCCCTCCCTCTATGCTTCCTCTCTCCCCTCTCCCTCTCTGCTTCCCCTCTCCCTCTCTGCTCCCTCCCTCCCTCTCTGCTTCCTCTCTCCCCTCTCCCTCTCTGCTCCCTCCCTCCCTCTCTGCTTCCTCTCTCCCCTCTCCCTCTCTGCTCCCTCCCTCCCTCTCTGCTTCCTCTCTCCCCTCTCCCTCTCTGCTCCCTCTCTCCCTCTCTGCTTCCCCTCTCCCTCTCTGCTCCCTCTCTCTCTGCTCCTCCCTCCCTACGTTTCTCCACCATCAAGAGGTGTTCACAGACCTGTGATTGACAGGGAACATGGATTCCCTTAACCACCAATCAGGGAAGAGATGCCCTGATTGGTCAGAAATAAGCCGGGACATTTCCATTAAAGGACACCCAACAGCAGTTAAATGTTACAGCACCTTTAGGTCTAACAGCCCCCTCAGACCTCTTGTCTTTAGAGTTCCACTCCCACTGACCCTACAATGATCACAATGTTCTCTCATAGAAATCCAATGCCCAGAACCGTTATTTAAAGCCCACGCTAAGGTGCTGTGGACCAACGGATCGGCGGTGGGCAGCGTGTTGTACTACCGCTGTGACCCGGGGTTCAGAGCTTCCCACGCACACAACCGCTCTGTGTGCCGAGAGAACGGCAGGTGGGAGGAGTCGCACCTGCGATGTGAAGGTAGCAACTTTTGATGTGACACACACACACACACACACACACACGTTTCCCCATAGGTATGAGGTCCTGCCAACCAATGAGCATTTTCTGGTAGTCAGAGGAGGAATAAACCAAATCTACTGCTGAACACAACACTTCAGACTTGGAAGGTCAACAGACAGACAGACAGACAGACAGACAGACAGACAGACAGACAGACAGACAGACAGACAGACAGACAGACAGACAGACAGACAGACAGACAGAGAGAGAGAGAGAGAGAGAGAGAGAGAGAGAGAGAGAGAGAGAGAGAGAGAGAGAGAGAGAGAGAGAGAGAGAGAGAGAGAGAGAGATAGATAGATAGATAGATAGATAGATAGATAGATAGATACAGAGATAGACAGATAGATAGATAGATAGATAGATAGATAGATAGATAGATAGATAGATAGATAGATAGATAGATACAGTGATAGAGTGATAGATAGATTGTAGGTTAGATGTAGGTTATGATTGTAAACTTGTGTAAACTGTGAAGTGACAATAAACTTGACTTGACTTGACTAAACACACTGATTAGTTAATTTACCCCACGCGTGTATTAGCTGTTTTCATTAGTTGTTTTTTCATTTTCTTGTCTCCAAAGAAGAAGTAACAAAAGCTCTTTGGCTCCGCAGCTCTTTATTAACTCTTTATTAACTCTTTATTAAACTGTGAGAATAGTGGCCTACACAATTTTGTGGTGGAATCCGCTAACTGCTCAAATAAAGGTATAGGTGTTGTAAAGTATTTGATGAATACATACTTGTCTTCATTGGGGAAGGATGTCTTCCTGGTGGGTACAGTGGAGTTAAAAACCCTAAACCCTTTAGGCTCAGGTGCAAGGCCGCATTGTCCAGAAACCTTCAACAATAGCTACTACTATTGTTTACACTCCACGATCCTCCACCTTGTACCTCTTCCAGCCTCCCCAGCACGGTGTGGTCCGGCCCCCTCCCTGGCCCGTACAGAGGTGGTGTGGTCCAGCGGCAGCGTGACGGTGTACCGCTGTCTGGACGGATACCGCGAAGGGAACGGCAGCGGCGTCTCGGTGTGTGGCCACGGAGGAGAGTGGCAGAATGCAACGCTGACCTGCATCGGTGAGAGAAAAAGAAACCCTGAGATATTCAACACATTTCAGAGCAAGAACATGACATTGAAGTCAAGTTGACCAGCGTTACGACTCAACACATTGGTACAGAGATCTAACTTCACCGTGGTTGTTGACGTAAATGGTAAATGGACTTTATAAAGCGCTTTACCCAAAACGCTTCACAATTATTGCCTCAGATTCATCCACCCATCCATCCTCCTCCGGCTGCCTCAGCCATCAAGGAGACCGCCAGCAGGTCAGTTAGGGTCAGGGTGTCTCGCTCAGGGGCCCCTCTACACTTAGCTAGGAGGAGCCGGGGAATGGAACCAGCAACCTTCCGTTTGCCAGACAACCCGCTCTACCTCTTGAGATACTGCTGTCCATACAACCCAGCAGTTTCACCACAGAATAGGGCCATGGCAGCGTAGTCTTACCAGAAGTGAGGGGTGTTTGGCTCCCTGCTGGAAGGTTTTGGGTCAGAGCCCTGATGTCTGAAGCCTAAACATAGGCATCCCTGAGTGAGATGCCGCGTAACGGCTATGTCTGTAGTTCTAGGCCCACATGTTGTTCTATAATCTTGCAGAAGTGAAACCAGCTATAAATGACCTGCACATCTTTAATGAAAAGTGTCTGCGGTGGAGGGCAGAGAAGTATGAACATGACACGGAGGTTTATAAGGTGAGGCTGGGGTTTGCATCTCAATTCCAGTTACCAACTGTACCTCCTACTGGTGTTCTGATAAACACATGGACCCGTTTGAACATATACTTCACAATTGTCTTTCACCATTTCACTAATAGTATCTTTTATATTTCACAATGATCTTTCACCATTTCACAAATAATATCTTTCTCCATTTCACTATTGTCTTTCACTATTTGAAGGTTTAGCATGCACCATTTCACGACACGACTATATTTCCCTATTGCTATTCACCAGGTCACGGTTTACAGTCACCATGTTTATGTGACCCTTTTTCCATAAGATTCATGTTAAGACACGCCCTTTTCCAGGGGGTGGGCGTGTCTTAACGGTGGCTAGTCCCGCCCACAGGTGGTGTATCGCGGCTCCAGAGAGTACCAGAGGTCTTTCCACCACGAGAGGAAGCAGATTCTCCACTCTGGGGCCCAGTGGGTGGAGGTCTGTCTGGGCCTTCTGCCAGCCACCAACTACATCGTCTCCATCACCGCAGTGTCTGCCAAATTCACGTCCAGCATCACCACTAACACCAGTCTGCAAGGTGTGTGCTGTAATGTTAGATTAAATGTCTTGCTTGGGAAGGGTTAAATGCAGAGAAACACATTTCACTGTGTGTACATGTGACCAATAGGAGGATTCAATCCTCCACATTTACATTTCAATTATTATTATTATTATTATTATTATTATTATTATTATTTCGTGACAAACCCTTTTCACAGAGGTGTCGTTGAATCTTCACTAATTTAGTCTACTACCCGGGTCCTGGTGTCTTCACTAGTTTAGTATCCAAGTACACCTCCTGGTACATCAAAGGGGCAGACCCATAATTAGTGTGTTTATCCTAGGACAACACCTCTGTGTTGTACATGTATGATGACTGAGGCCATCATACATGTACAACACCTCTGTGTTGTACATGTATGATGACTGAGGCCATCCATGTACAACACCTCTGTGTTGTACATGTATGATGACTGAGGCCATCCATGTACAACACCTCTGTGTTGTACATGTATGATGACTGAGGCCATCATACATGTACAACACCTCTGTGTTGTACATGTATGATGACTGAGGCCATCCATGTACAACACCTCTGTGTTGTACATGTATGATGACTGAGGCCATCCATGTACAACACCTCTGTGTTGTACCTGGATGATGACTGAGGCCATCGTGGCGTTGCCTAAGCGTGACGTTGTGCTCCGTCTACAGTCCCTCAGACGCCAGTTGTCCTCTACAGAGAGATGGACACTCTGACGCCCACCTTGAGACTACAGCACCCAGCTCACGATTCAGACTCCATCAGGTAACAGACGGGGAGAGAGAAGAGATCCTAATCGCTCTATCTTCCAGTCCCTCTAAACAGATGACTCATCATGTCTGTGTCAGAGTGGTGCTGATTCTGGTGAACTCATTAGCATATTTAATGGTACAGAGCCATATTCCACCTTCAAAAGGTCTATGTATTGAACTGGATATTTCACGACATAATCCGTGCTATAATGAGCGAATTATGAGACATAACATGAAAAGGATGACAAAATTGCTCCACAATTAACATCTGATGAGCAGATGGATAGCAGATAGCAGATAGAACATGCTAGAGCTCTTCCTCTAGTGTGTGTGGTGGAGGCTGTTTTAACCTGTGCGCCTTGATTACCAAGGACCCACAGGTGTGCAGCCATAGAGTAATCAGTCTGACTCAGGTGAGGCGGCTTAAAGCAGAAGCACACACTCCATACTGATCATTTCATGAAGTGTAGGCATCTACAGTACATTACATTAAATGATGGTCATTATATCCCCGAAATAGAGTTTTGGGCACCAGGGGCATGTTTGTTTGTTGCAGTGTGTACCAGGTGTTTGTGGTGCCGTTAGACGGGGACGCGGTTTTCGACTGTGGGTCCGAGGGGAGTCCGGACTTCTCTGACGCCGGACCCTGGTCCAGACATTACGTGGCGGCCCAGTTCCCCGTCCGACACCTGAGCGGGACTGAGATGAACTTCACGGTGGGGGACAGACGGCACCACGGGGGGTTCTACAACCCGCCCCTCAGGAGAGGGAGGAACTACTATGTGGTCCTACGCGTGGTCAGCCGCTGGAAAAAGGTTTGGTGAACTGTTTTGTTACAAGTACATTTTTGATGTTGTGTAAAATGATTGTCTAATCTAATGTGCCAATGAAATTAACTTAAAGTTTTCACTTTTTCAGGCTTTCAAAAGCTCCTGTGTTCTATGGGCAAAAGTAACGGGTAAGAGGTGATGACTTGTATTATTATGGTGACTAGTAGTTCTCTTGTCTACCTGTTAAATGACCGTAATGTATTATATATTATGTTATTATATATGTATGTATATATTATTATGGTGACTAGTAGTTCTCTTGTCTACCTGTTGAATGACCTTATTGTAATGCATTATATATGATGTTATATGTGTATATAATATTATTATGGTGACTAGTAGTTCTCTTATTGTAAGTGTGTGTGGAGCAGGTTGTGCTAAATGACTGATGTCTCTGGTCCAGGTACACCAGGTATCATGAGGCTGTGCTCAGTGTGGGCTGCTGGGTCAGTGGGAGCGGTGCTCTTGGTCATTCTGGTTGGATATAGTTGTTCCTGGTGAGAGACCCAGACTACAGGGTTACCAACCATATCACCTGTTCAGATCAAACCCTTTAAACAGAGTCAACCCTGAATGAAGCTGGTTTGACTTCTGCCTTCTTCTTTCAACAGGTTTTTCAAGAGGATGTGATAACACTCAATAAGATTGTATGCATTTTTTGGTCTAACCTTGTTACTGTAACTATATAAATATTGAAATAAAACAGATCAATGAAGTAGTAATAACTAATGTTCATGTTTGATTGTTTTTATCATGTTATAAAGTCAAGTATATAGTGTTACATTTGTTGAACGTTCCTGACTAGCTTCCAGACCGTAGTGGAGGAATACAGGGGCTATTGATCCAGGGCCCAAGCACAGGCTTCAGGTTCAATAACCACTTAATGAACACACAGGCAGGGTTTACTAACCAGAGGGTTGGATTGATTGACAACTTATTCTAGACAGACGGACGCTCGCTCCTTCACCTCGCGCTCCCACACACACGCCACGCCCCCTCTCTCTTAAAGGGATAGGCAGCCTGGTCCTACATGACCCTACTAGTATAACACTACCCCCTCTCTCTTAAAGGGGTAGGCAGCCTGGTCCTACATGACCCTACTAGTATAACACTACCCCCTCTCTCTTAAAGGGATAGGCAGCCCTGCCCTACATGACCCTACTAGTATAACACTACCCCCTCTCTCTTAAAGGGATAGGCAGCCCTGCCCTACATGACCCTACTGGTATAACACTACCCCCTCTCTCTTAAAGGGATAGGCAGCCCTGCCCTACATGACCCTACTGGTATAACACTACCCCCTCTCTCTTAAAGGGATAGGCAGCCCTGCCCTACATGACCCTACTGGTATAACACATTGTAGAACATGCATACTGCGGGAGGGAATGGGGAGGAAGCATCCATTGTTGTTGCATAATAGCGAAAACCTCTTGAATCGTGAATTCATTTTTTTCTTATCATTTAAATGATTTAACATTTGAAATCAAACAAACTACCTGTGTGCTGTGTGACGTTCTTCGGAGTGTGACCGACTGTACTACTGTTCCTTTAACATGTCGACTTCCGGTTAAGCGACTTCACTACTGTCCCTTTAAGATGGCGTTTCACTGTTGTCGTTTTCCGGTTGAGCGACTGTACTACTGTCCCTTTAATGCGTCGTCTTCCGGTGCGTCCCGCCCCCTTCTGTCTTCTTCCAAACGGACAACACAGCGCGCGCCGCTGGTCTGTCGTCAGGTAGATGATTTATTAACTTAAGATATGAAACATATGGTGTTTGAGGGGCGTCGCTGTTCAAAGTCCCTTATTCTGTATCTCCGTGTCCGATCTGAGACAATACGGTAATTAATACGGTCATTAATACGGTCATTAATACGTTCACTCGTAGTCATGTCGTTGTAACCGTTGTGTTATTGGACGGAAAACAGAAGTGAAATCCACACTGCAGAAGGGAATGGGGAAGTGTAACGAATATTAAAACTTATTATTTATGTTTCACGTAAAATCCCTCTTTAATTGTTGTCATTATATTATAGTCGTCAGGGTTTTCTTTTCATTTATTTATAATGTTTGTATGTCATTTTTGCAGTTTTATTTTAGTAATGTATTTATTCATTCGTTCTGACGTCATCTGTGTGCGCGGTGCGATCTCTGCTCAGTCTGTGTGGAAATTCCGACTGAGGTGAGCTCGCACGTTTGTAGTTGTTCAAAATGTATATTTATGTTATATGAAACCTGTTAAGTTTCGTTGTAATGTTTTGTTGCGTTAATTTGTTTGGTTAAATAATGTTCTCTTGTGTGTGTGCCCCGCCTCTCATGTTTAGCCTGTGTTGGATGAGAGGCCTGTCAATCACACAACGCCTGTTTCCTCGTCTGTTGTGCAGGGAATAAACGTCCCACGACAAAGAAAAGGAATTGTTACACGTCCGTTATCCCACCACCTACCACTATGGACCAGAAACAGGTGATCCTGCAGTTCCGCTTTGCGACATTCGGGGACTCGATGCTCAACAAGATGGACCTCCTGCGCCATCAGAGGCGCTTCTGCGACGTGACGGTGCGCGTCAACCAGCTGGAGGTCCCGGGGCACAGGGTGGTGTTGGCCGCCGGCTCGTCCTTCCTGCGGGACCAGTTCACCCTGCAGCAGGATGCCGGGGAGGTGCGTATCACCATGAGCCAGGAGGCGGAGGTGGGCCGCCAGCTGCTGTTGTCCTGCTACACAGGCCAGCTGGTGTTCCCTGAGCTGGAGCTGGTCCACTACCTGGCGGTGGCCAGCTTCCTACAGATGAGCCATATCGTGGAGCAGTGCACTCAGGCCCTCGGCAAGTTCATCAGACCGCCGCCCCGGCCTGCCGGCGGAGAGGCGACGGACCCGGAAAGAGACCGGAGGAAGGATGAGCGGAGAGAGCGGCGTCACTCACGCACTCAGACCGTCCATAAGGCGCTGGACCACGAGGAGGACAGCTACATTATAAACCACGAGGACGACGAGGAGAAGGACGACGATGTGATCGTACGGTCCGCCGCATCCGCCCCTCACCGGGCGGCGGTGCCGCCGCCGGGCAGACGGAAGGACGACAGCATCACTATCGTGAAGGTGGAGACCGTGTCGGAGGCGGCAAAGGAGGAGGAACTTCAGAGCGCCGTCCCCTCGGCGATCCGCTTCCCCGCCGCTTCCCCGCGGCCGCCCGAGCCTCAGCACTCCCTCATCAACTCCACGGTGGAGCCGGTCCCGTCCTTGTCGGGCTACCCGCTGGGCTGTGGGCGCCCCCCTCCGGGAGGAGCACACAGCCCGGGTGGCGCCCACAAGCCCCCCCAGTGGTACCACCAGTGCCCCAAGTGCGCCCGGGTCTTCCGGCAGCTGGAGAGCTACGCCAACCACCTCAAGATGCACAAGCTGTTCATGTGCCTGCTGTGCGGCAAGACATTCACGCAGAAGGGCAACCTGCACCGGCACATGCGTGTCCACGCTGGCATCAAGCCCTTTCAGTGCAAGATCTGCGGCAAGAACTTCACGCAGAAGTGTTCCCTGCTGGACCACCTCAACCTGCACAGCGGCGACAAGCCACACCGCTGCTACTACTGCCACATGGTGTTCGCCCACAAGCCTGTGCTGCGCAAGCACCTCAAGCAGGTCCACGGCAAGAACAGCTCGGACAACGCCAACGAGCGTGGAGGCGCACTGGACGGGGGGCTGGATGGAGGGCTGGACGGGGGGTTCCACGGAGGACTGGACTTTGAGTATGGCCATAAAACAGACCTGTGATTAAATGGACATTTATATAGCGCTTTTCTAACCAATGGTTACTCAAAGCGCTTTACAAGTCATGCCTCACATTCACCATTCATACACACATTCAACCACCGACGGCGGAGTCAGCCATCAAGGAGACAGCCAGCCGGTCAGGAGCAGTTAGGGTTAGGGTGTCTTGCTCAAGGACACCTTGGCAGTTTTTGCTAGGAGGAGGCGGCGGGGATCGAACGAGCGACCAGGCAACCGCTCTACCTCCTGAGCTATACTGCCGCCCATGAGTGAGATGAATGGGGTTTTTTCTATGTTTTATTTATACAGCCCTGTGTGTCAGGTCTGGGGACAGAGTTGTGTGTCTACATCTCCACACAGCTGGAGAAGCCAGGAGGAGACCTTGAGGAGGGACTGGACCTTTTTATGTCAGCAATGATTCGAAAACATCATGTTTTGTTCAGTTTATTATCGAACAAACGATTGTGAAAATCATTTGTCTTTGCAGTTTCAGTACAAGACGGTGTATGTGTAGCTTTAGACCACATGTCATAATGCAAATATATTTTCAAAAGGTATAGTGTGTGTGGACTACTTGAATAGGCCTGGAGTGTATTATATTCAGCATATGTAGGCAGAATATTGAACACAAACTGAAGGTATTTGAAAATGCACTGTACAATGTCCACAATTAAAATAGGATAAAATAGGATCATTTGAAAATGATCATAAAACTAAAATAGGATAATTTGAAAATTCTAATAATTTCACACTGAATATGTATAATAAAAACATGTACAACACTGCTTGCTAAATTGTCATTTGTCTTTGTAAATTATAAAAAGGATCAAAGTACAGTCAACGGAATCAAGACCTGAACATAGTGTGACAATCATTTTGAAAGACTATGGTTCAAATTTGGATGCTATTTCAATGACAATGAGACCAGTATACATTTTAAAGGGTCTTCTCTCTGACCTATAGCTGGTTAAAGGGCCTTCTCTCTGACCTATAGCTGGTTAAAGGGCCTTCCCTCTGACCTATAGCTGGTTAAAGGGCCTTCTCTCTGACCTATAGCTGGTTAAAGGGCCTTCTCTCTGACCTATAGCTGGTTAAAGGGCCTTCTCTCTGACCTATAGCTGGTTAAAGGGCCTTCCCTCTGACCTATAGCTGGTTAAAGGGTCTTCTCTCTGACCTATACCTGGTTAAAGGGCCTTCTCCCTGACCTATAGCTGGTTAAAGGGCCTTCTCTCTGACCTATAGCTGGTTAAAGGGCCTTCTCTCTGAGCTATAGCTGGTTAAAGGGCCTTCTCTCTGACCTATAGCTGGTTAAAGGGTCTTCTCTGACCTATAGCTGGTTAAAGGGCCTTCTCTCTGACCTATAGCTGGTTAAAGGGTATTCTCTGACCTATAGCTGGTTAAAGGGCCTTCTATCTGACCTATAGCTGGTTAAAGGGTCTTCTCTCTGACCTATAGCTGGTTAAAGGGCCTTCTCTCTGACCTATAGCTGGTTAAAGGGCCTTCTCTCTGACCTATAGCTGGTTAAAGGGCCTTCTCTCTGACATAGCTGGTTAAAGGGTCTTCTCTCTGACCTATAGCTGGTTAAAGGGCCTTCTCTCTGACCTATAGCTGGTTAAAGGGCCTTCTCTCTGACCTATAGCTGGTTAAAGGGCCTTTTCTCTGACCTATAGCTGGTTAAAGGGCCTTCTCTCTGACCTATAGCTAGTTGGTGGACGGTGAAGCGCTGCTCTGCTGCCTTATCCCCATCTAGAACCACAGGGGGTGGTTGATGTGATCGTCAGAACTAGTTTTCTTTGATATATGAAATATAAGATTAGAGGACACCTTACTGTAATCTGACCTGAACTACAAGCTCATATTTGAGATCTAAACAAAAAAAAACAAAGAACTGAACGTCTAGCACAATATAACACATATATATCATCCATCAATCTCTTTATTGTTCTTTTTATGTTTTGTTTTATTGTGTATAGTATTGTTATAATATTGTGTTCTACAATGTCATACTGCAGGAAGGAATGGAGAGTAAACATTCTATTGTACTTGGTCTGGTCTTCCAAGCCAATAGCCTACCTCACTCTTCAGGACACCACGAGTTAACCCTCCCGGTTGAGAGCAGGTGTGAAGGAGACACCTGTAATAAGACTGTAATCAACACATACATTTGATTATTAGTAATTCATATGTTCTGGTCCCTCTAGTGGCCATCAGGTGACACTGTGTCGTCGGCTCACACACTGCTAGCCTCGAGCTACCCAGCTAGCAGACACCAGAGCAGCAGTCCCGACGGAGGCTCCTGGGCTCTTGGTTGATCAATAGTTTGATTAGAATCACCTGTAATCACCTGTCGTCCCGCAGGTCGTCTCTTCTCTAACGACCAGACGAGGAACACGTCAACGACACGTTAGCAATGGCCAGCTAACGGGCTAACGCTAACCTGCTACTACCAGCTATGACAGGCTAACTCCTGTTAGCTTCCATGAAATAACTTCCATTAAATAACTTAGTTCAATGTTTGATCAGTTGGACTTTACGTGTTTTCTGGTAAAAAATGAAATCAGAACTTTAAGTTAAGAAGATCCACCAAGAATGACCGGTAAGAGACACTAATGTTAATCTAGTAAAGAACAGATGCTTACCATGCAATACTAACTGAAAGATCGATCATTATATCAGTTATAGGGATACTACGATATAATATAGCATTAGTATATAAATGATAGTGATACTAGGATATATGTCAGTATTATACCAATTATAGTGACACTAGGATATAATGGATCATTATTATAGCGATACTAGGCTATAATGGGTCATTATTATATACATTATAGTGATACTAAGATATAATAGATCTATAGTATATGAATTATAGTGCTACTAGGATATAGAAGTATGTATTTTCTTTCGCAGAAGATGCCGTCTTGTTGAACGTCCCTGTGATTCGACAGCTGTACCACTGGGACTGCGGGCTGGCCTGCTCCAAAATGGTCTTGAAGTAAGTCATCATAATAAAACAAATGCTTATAATTATAACGAATCTAACCTAATATATATAATATAATGTATACCAGTGTTCAGACTCCAGGTGTTCACGTGGTCTCTCCATGTGGCAGGTACCTGCACCCAGTCAGTGACTCTGAGTTCCAGGCTGCCTGCTGGGAGCTGAGGCTGACTGAGAGTGTGTGGACCGTGGACCTTGCCTACCTGATGGCTCACCTGGGGGTCCGACACCAGTTCTGCACACAGACACTGGGCGTGGACAAGGGTTTTAGGAACCAGGTAGCTGCTTGAGGAAGAGTACATACCGTTATACATATGCATACATGCATTTTTCATATTCATAAATTAATTAAACATTCATACATGAGTTTAACTTATTCACATGAATTGTTCATACTCCTACATATGAACCCTGCATCCGGCTGTAGACCTCCAGGCCTGAAGGGGAGGTAGTAAGCGTGACGTGTCCTTTGACATACTGTTTTCTCTGTTTCCCTCTCTCAGTCCTTCTATAAGAAACATTTTGAAACGGAAGAAGACCGGGTGAATGAGCTGTTCCTCAAGGCGGAGAGCAAGGGGGTGGTGGTCAGGAAATGGTGAGTATTTTTCTGTGTGTGCTTAAACCGGACCGACCTGCAAGAAAGTCACTGACAAACTAAAACCAAACCTTGTTGATGCCCTCCAGCTCGGTGAGCATCCAGGAGATCCAGACCCACATGGAGCAGGGCCATGTGGCAATCGCCCTGGTCAACGCAGTGGTGCTGACCTGTGAGCTCTGCTCGCTGCCTGTCAAGTACTGCTGCTTCCTGCCGGCGGGCCAGAGGTGTTTCTGCCGCAGGCCTGAGTACCAGGGACACTTTGTGGTGGTGTGTGGCTTCAACAGCACCACTGGCTGTGTGTTCTACAACAACCCGGCCTACGCAGACCGTGAGTCCCTCTGGCCCATTAGAATAGATCATGAATCAAGTCCCTCCTCTTGTTTAATTAACATCTTCATTAATTATCATTATTAGAATCAGAACCACAATGCTATTTTCTTCGTACGAACAATCCTCAAGACAAACCAAACAAAATATCAATTATGTAAAACTAAATTTAACAAAATAAACGGGTTACAAAATTGCCATGAAATATTTAATATCTCCATATATATGGAACCAGCAGCCTCCCGGGTCCTCCTGTGGAGGTGTTCATGAGGAAGACCTAACTGCTCCTAACACTAGGATGGCTTAAATGAGAGACATTATTTCACTGTACTTGTGCTGTACACTGACAAATTTGAATAAT
>CM051017.1:1197700-1272700 GCA_027704905.1 Muraenolepis orangiensis
AGATGATCTCGGCTCCGTTCATGCTGTACATGAACCAGTTGAGGGGATGGTGACGTCCGAAGCAGATGTTCACGGCTATCTTACCGAACTGGGTCTGGAACACCTTGTGGCCTGTGTTCCCCTCCATGTAGTAGGTGGACTAGGAGGAGGAGAAGTGGAGACTAAGTATCTTCACTGTTGTTCAATCTATCAATCAGGTTTCTTGTTAGTTGAGGGGAGAAGCTGACCTCGTTAAAGTCTCCCACCCGGGGATGTGGTTCTTCCGGCTCTTGCCCAATACCTTCCCTGAGTTGGAGATCACCACGGCAGAGTTCCACAAGGTGTCGTGGAGACCATCGCGCTCCAGGATGGGAGACACTATCACCATGTTGTACTTCTTGGCCAGCTGGTGAGAGGACACATAGGACAGATACAGTAGGACAAATCGGACACATAGGACAGACAGAACACATAGGACAGACAGGACAGATAGGACACATAGGACAGACAGGACACATAGGACAGACAGGACACATAGGACACATAGGACAGACAGGACACATAGGACACATAGGACAGACAGGACACATAGGACAGACAGGACACATAGGACACATAGGACACATAGGACAGATACAGTAGGACAAATAGGACACATAGGACAGATACAGTAGGACAAATAGGACACATAGGACAGACAGGACACAGGACAAATACAGTAGGACAGACAGGACACATAAGACAGATACAGTAGGACACATAGGCACATAGGAAACACAGGACAGATAGGACACAGGACAGATACAGTCGGACAGATAGGACAGATAGATCACATAGGACAGACTCACGTCTTGGCAGAAGCGTGTGGTGTTCCCTTCTTCAGCCGACTCGGCGAACTGGCCCCATGGCTCCTTCTCTCGGGTGCAGAAGGCGAAGGGCATGGCTGTAACATCAGGAGAAGAGTCAGAGCTGCTCCAACATGAGGGTTACACGTCACATCGGGAACAGTTACATCACAAACCAGTGAGCCCATACATCTGGAAATAACTATCTGATGATTAATTATAATAAAAATGTTAATAATAATGATGATGATGACAGGAATGTACTCCAGGTCTCCTGGAAGCAGACGATGTTGACATCACACATGGCGGCGACCTCAACAATCTCTGCAATCCGGTTGTGAATAGCAGCGATCTGTGAATGAATGAGGACAGAATGGTTCAGGACCCCACCCACTGCACCATCCTGCCCCTAACGTTAACACCAACCCCACCCACTGCACCATCCTGCCCCTAACGTTAACACCAACCCCACCCACTGCACCATCCTGCCCCTAACGTTAACACCAACCCCACCCACTGCACCATCCTGCCCCTAACGTTAACACCAACCCCACCCACTGCACCATCCTGCCCCTAACGTTAACACCAACCCCACCCACTGCACCATCCTGCCCCTAACGTTAACACCAACCCCACCCACCGCACCATCCTGCCCCTAACGTTAACACCAACCCCACCCACTGCACCATCCTGCCCCTAACGTTAACACCAACCCCACCCACTGCACCATCCTGCCCCTAACGTTAACACCAACCCCACCCACTGCACCATCCTGCCCCTAACGTTAACACCAACCCCACCCACTGCACCATCCTGCCCCTAACGTTAACACCAACCCCACCCACTGCACCATCCTGCCCCTAACGTTAACACCAACCCCACCCACTGCACCATCCTGCCCCTAACGTTAACACCAACCCCACCCACTGCACCATCCTGCCCCTAACGTTAACACCAACCCCACCCACTGCACCATCCTGCCCCTAACGTTAACACCAACCCCACCCACTGCACCATCCTGCCCCTAACGTTAACACCAACCCCACCCACTGCACCATCCTGCCATGTTAGTACCAGCCCCCCCACAAATCAGCCGTATTGAAAGTCTTTCCTGGGCCGGGCTGACCTGGTCCAGGACGGGGCTGACCTGGTCCAGGACGGGGGCGTCTGTGGGCATCACGGTGTGGTTTTGGACCAGTCCGACCCGTATCCTCCTGGGGGCCCTCAGCTGCTCCGAGCCACACTGGAACACGTGGCCCTGCAACTCAAAGTCCCGATCATAGGCCCCGCTCACGGCACACTCTGGGAGCACCAACTTCCTACAGGACAGGAAAACAAGAGTAAATGTAAAAGAGGAGACGGTGTGGCGGAGAGAGGAAGAGAGGAAGAGAGGACAATCCTGTCTCTGTGTTGTGATCACCAATCTACTTTAACTTACTATAATACTAATACTACCACTCAGTGGCGAACTGTGTCTATCACAACTGGACCTTCTGTAGACCATGTAAGTATGACAGTGTAATGTTAATAACAATGTTATGATAGAGTAATGTTAATGACATGTTATGATAGTGTAATGTTAATGACATGTTATGATAGTGTAATGTTAATGACATGTTATGATAGAGTAATGTTAATGACATGGTATGATAGTGTAATGTTAATGACATGTTATGATAGTGTAATGTTAATGACATGTTATGATAGTGTAATGTTAATGACATGTTATGATAGTGTAATGTTAATGACGTGTAATGTTAATGACATGTTATGATAGTGTAATGTTAATGACATGTTATGATAGTGTAATGTTAATGACATGTTATGATAGTGTAATGTTAATGACATGTTATGACAGTGTAATGTTAATGACATGTTATGATAGTGTAATGTTAATAACATGTTATGACAGTGTAATGTTAATGACATGTTATGACAGTGTAATGTTAATGACATGTTATGACAGTGTAATGTTAATGACATGTTGTGACAGTGTAATGTTAATGACATGTTATGATAGTGTAATGTTAATGACATGTTATGATAGTGTCATGTTAATGACATGTTATGACAGTGTCATGTTAATGACATGTTATGACAGTGTCATGTTAATGACATGTTATGATAGTGTCATGTTAATGACATGTTATGATAGTGTCATGTTAATGACATGTTATGATAGTGTCATGTTAATGACATGTTATGATAGTGTAATGTTAATGACATGTTATGATAGTGTAATGTTAATGACATGTTATGATAGGGTAATGTTAATGACATGTTATGATAGTGTAATGTTAATGACATGTTATGATAGGGTAATGTTAATGACATGTTATGATAGGGTAATGTTAATGACATGTTATGATAGTGTAATGTTAATGACATGTTATGATAGTGTAATGTTAATGACATGTTATGACAGTGGCAGCACTCCTAGCAGTTCAGTAGGCCACTGCCTGGGGAAACTACTATAACAATAACTTACTATTATACTACTACTTTCTACTATAACTAACTATAAGTCAGTGAATAACAAACCTGTCACTGTATAGAAGAAGATCATTGTATTGGATAATCAAAGAGGCAATGCTGCAATATATATCCTCTATTTGCAATAACAATAAGCATGTTTAAAATTTTAGGAAACGCATGCAAATGAGTGCTCAAGAACAATGTTGCACAGTAGGCCTATTACATAGAAGATAATATATATATATATATATATATATATATATATATATATTATAAAAGATAGGGTCAGACCTAGGTCACAAGGCCCACTCTTGCAAACTGAACAAAGTCCGCCTGACATAATCATTTCAAAACCCATTGAACCCATTTCAGAGAACCCATTCAAAACTAAAGCTAAACTAAATATATATGAGAATAACATGCATGACAATGAACAACATGATAATTAGAATAAAACAATATTCATGCCTGATAGTGATGGTATTTGTTTGTCTCTAAACAACATTAGGTCTATGTGAAGGTCTAACTGCATAACAAGATTACAACTCACTTGGTTGAATTCCCGAAAAGTATGCGTTTAACTTCTACTAATTCATCTTCTGGAAGGTGGTTCTCCAGCGATTTCTCCAAGGATTCAAACTTAGAACCAGACATGTTGAGGGTCTCTCTTCACACACTGCTGGACTGACGGTTAATGTTTCAAAAAGAGACACAGAGAGGTTGTGTCAACACTGGAACAACAGGCGGACCACTCCAACACAAGGCTGTTAATATGTCACCAACAGTGTTGGGACTAACGCGTTATAAACTAACGCGTTACTGTAACGCAACTACCTTTTGCGGTAACTAATAACGTTACCTATTCCCATTCAGTAACGCCGTTATAGTTACTGTGATTTAAATGGGTGCGTTACTGCGTTACATTATGTGATCCAACTGAACCCAATCTCCCTGCGGATGTAACTTAATACAGTGATGTCCAGTGAGTTGGGCGGGTCTTGCCTTATGGGGAAAATACACAGACACACAAACACTTGCTAACACACACACACACACACGCACACACACGCACACACACACACAATGGCAGATGCAAGTACCAGCGGGAGCAGCAGCGCATTTACAACTTGGAGATATAACCACTATTTTCAATTTGTGGGGATAAAGGACGCAAAAAATATTACGGTCAAATGTAAACTGTGTGCAGGACAGAAAGCATTGTCCACATCGAATAACAGCAATGCCAATCTCCTGAAGCACCTAACTAATGTACATGGGGCTATACAACTAGTCGCCAAAGACCCCACCGTCTCAACCACCGGCAGTGACCCAGATGGAGCAACACCATCTAAACAGCCACATGTCACCCAGAGTCAACTAAACAGATTGATCGCCAGGTATGTTGTCGAGGACATGCTGCCCATCGCAACGGTCGAGTCTGTTGCCTTCAGAGAACTAGTCAGCAGAATAGCAGTGAAAGCAGGGCCACAGTGCGGAAAGACCTTTTCCAACTACCTGGACATTGAATATGCTCAAATGGAAGTTGAGCTCAAAAATAAATGTGATGAGTTAGAATATCTCTCTACCACTGCAGATATATGGACTGCACATAATAAAAGCTTTCTTGGTGTAACCGCACATTGGATAAATCCACAGAACATGCAACGTGGGAAAGCAGCGTTGGCATGCAGAAGATTCAAAGGTCGGCATACCTATGACAGTATTGACACTGAGCGAGACAACATTCACTCATCTCATGGCATATCCCGACTAAATCACAGCAACTGTCACGGATAATGGCTCTAATTTTGTCAAGGCCTTTAAAGTGTACCAGCCACAGGAGGGTGAAGATAAGGACTCTCTAGAACAGGGGTGGCCAACCAGTCAGAGGTTAAGAGCCAAAAATGTTACTATGTTACTGCAAAGAGCCACATCATACACACAGTCACAGATGCCCCCCCCCCCTCTCACACACATCATACACACAGTCACAGATGCCCCCCCCCCCCTCTCCTTCTCTCTTCTGTTCTCAGCCTTTCTCTGTGCTCCCTCACTCTCTTTCTCCCCTCTCTCTCTCTCACACAGACTAAAGGAAAATCTAGAACTTTACACACACACTCACTCAGGATCCTCCCTCCCAAAGACACACACACCGTCACACAGACAGACACACATAGCTCTGCTCTGACAGATTTATTACACCATACACCATAATACACCATAATATTGACAGAAATTGAATTAAACCTCTCCTACTAGTATTCAGAGGCCAGTTATGATCAACAATGAACATTGTGTGCTCTCTCACACAAACTCTCAGTAAACAAAATGTGAACAAGTTTTTTATCTTCCTATGCATGTTGCTTCTTTAAATTAAATTAGTGGGACTTCTGACATTCCTTGCCTTGAACAATCCTCCACCTTTTTTTCAGTTTTTGGTTTTCTGGAAACAAGATTTCAACCAGGCATTGGTTTAGGCATTTTTTAACAAACTCCCCTTCATTGTATGGCTTTTTTAGCTCGTGCTATGTTCCAAGCAACTGGATATGATGCAAGCGTTACGGTCTCCGAGTGCTTCATTATTTTTTGGAAAAACTGTGTCTGCTTTTCCGCCTGACTTTTCAAGGTGTTTAACTTCTGCTTGCGAAGTTCAACACCTTTAGGGAATTCCTGGTCGATGGAGTGAGCATGGAGTGAGGTGAAATGGCGCTGAAGATTTGAAGCCTTGAAATGGGCTAATGACGTCTGGCATAGAAGGCAAAATGGCTTGCAATTGCGTTCTATAAAAAAAGATGAACTCTCCCACTCTACTAAAAACGTCCTATGGTCGTCTTCATATTTTCGCTTAGCTGTGCATTTTTCCCCTGCCATTTTAGGTTTGAACTCAGATGGTCAACTCAGATAGTGCTTACTCAACGATAGGGTTTTCACCCCTCGAAGGTGATTGGTTCACTGCATCGCAGGCATTTTTGTGATAGGCTCTTGGGCCGCATCACAATTAGACACGCTGTCATGCTCTCATACTGACACTACACACACACAGTGGCGTAGGGAAGGGCCCCCCCCCCCCGCAGTGGGTGCCTTGCAGTGGGGCCCCCCCCCTGGCGTTGGATGTAAGAAAAAAAATTAACATCTATATATCTTAATTTCTGATCGGGTAGTAGCACCCCACCCCCGTCAACGATCGTCGCACATCGCGATATTTCCCCGCGGATTTTGCTCGCGGGGGGCCACGGGATTTTGCGCTACGCCACTGCACACACACGTACACACAGGTACGTACACACACACACACACACAAATATAATTCGATATGAACTGAAGAGCCGCATGAAACTGGGCAAAGAGCCGCGGGTTGGCCACCCCTGCTCGAGAGGATGATGAGGGGACAAACATTGGGGATGTACTGCTGGATGGTGCTGATGATGATGATGATGTATATGCTGTGATTTCTTTACCCCCACACCAGAGATGTGCATCACACACATTGAACCTCATCTCATGCACTGATGTGGATAAGTGGTTACGGTCAACACCTGAAACAAAAGCAGTCTACAGAAACGCTACCACAAAGTGGGCAGGGTTGTGGAACGAGGCTAGTCGATCATCAGTGGCCTCGGAGCTCGTGGACGACATTATTGCAAAGAAGCTGCTAGTACCTTCCACAACGAGGTGGAATTCGTTTTATGATGCCCTGCCTCGAATTTCTGGGATAGCGGTGGTGGAGTTGAACACCATCTCCTCCAAACTACAGATGAAATGTATCAGTGAAAGGGAACATCAGCTTCTCAGAGAGCACTGTACTGTCATGAAGCCACTTACTGTGGCACTGGACATTCTTCAGGGAGAAGACAATTGTTTTTATGGCACACTCCTACCCACACTGGAAATATTGATGTCCAAGACTCTGGAAATGAAGAATGAACTGCAAATCGTCGTTGGCCTACCAGATGCAATTGTGCAGGTAAGAACTGTTATTTCTTTGCATAAAATTTTTTTTAATCAATCAGCCAATTGCATTGTATTTTATAAATGTCACTCATATGGGTGTATAGGCTGTGTGACAGTGTGGTTGATATGTACTGTATTAGCCCACATGTGTATGTACTGTATGAGACAATCAACCTGCAAAGCCTTTTAGTTGTAAAGTGTACATGTACAACATATAGGTTAGGCCTACACATTTTGTGGCCCTGAAATAAAATGCATTATGAAACTATGCATACGTAATGTAAAATGCAATCTTTTTTTCTTTCTTTAAACTATGCTCATTATGTATACAGTATAACTCAATAATGTTTTTTTGTTTTTGTCTTTTGTACTCTTGTTATATATGCATCATTTAAGGCAATCAAAACCAGATTTGCAAGGGTTCTTGCAAGTGAAGATGCTGTCCTAGCTGCTGCTACCAAAGTTCAAGCTGCGTTGGTTGCATGACCAGGAGAGGAAAGACCAGGCGAAGGCAAGTCTGCTAGCAGAGGGCCCAAAACAGGCCCTTGAGCAGGAGCAGCAACCAGGTACAACCAACCCAACCCAACACCACAGCACAGGGTCTACCAAAGAGGAGTTATGTTCCTTTCCAGAGGATGAGTTCACCTATGCCCCTGCTGAAGATGAAGTAGCTGATTACCTCAAATCAGGAGCAACAGGGATAGACACTCTTAAACAATTTCCTTTGATAAAGAAAATATCTCTTAGATATAATGCAGCCACTCCATCCAGTGCCCAGTAGAAAGACCCTTTAGCCTAGGGAGCCTGATGTCCATCCAGTGCCCCAGTAGAAAGACCCTTTAGCCTAGGGAGCCTGATGTCCATCCAGTGCCCAGTAGAAAGACCCTTTAGCCTAGGGAGCCTGATGTCCATCCAGTGCCCCAGTAGAAAGACCCTTTAGCCTAGGGAGCCTGATGTCCATCCAGTGCCCAGTAGAAAGACCCTTTAGCCTAGGGAGCCTGATGTCCATCCAGTGCCCAGTAGAAAGACCCTTTAGCCTAGGGAGCCTGATGTCCATCCAGTGCCCAGTAGAAAGACCCTTTAGCCTAGGGAGCCTGATGTCCATCCAGTGCCCAGTAGAAAGACCCTTTAGCCTAGGGAGCCTGATGTCCATCCAGTGCCCAGTAGAAAGACCCTTTAGCCTAGGGAGCCTGATGTCCATCCAGTGGCCAGTAGAAAGACCCTTTAGCCTAGGGAGCCTGATGTCCATCCAGTGCCCAGTAGAAAGACCCTTTAGCCTAGGGAGCCTGATGTCCATCCAGTGGCCAGTAGAAAGACCCTTTAGCCTAGGGAGCCTGATGTCCATCCAGTGCCCAGTAGAAAGACCCTTTAGCCTAGGGAGCCTGATGTCCAAAGAGGAACAGGCTATCAGATCAAACGTTTGAGAGGCTTCTCCTCTTGAGGTACAACCATTGGTTTGAGGGCTAGGAAGGAAGACATGAATGGATGGATGTTTTCTGGGGATAAATACTGGTATGATGTGTATTTGGAAAGGGGTAGACAGAGAGAGAATCCATCTATACCACTACCCTGTGCTGGACTAAAGAGACGAGTCTTGAAGGAGTCTTGGAGTATTGTGTTAACCTATTTTAGTTGTTGTTGAATACCTCTTGTTATGCATTGACATTGTAGCCTTACTGAAAAGCATCTTGAGGTATTACTTATAAGGCTGAAAGCACCTCTTCTTAAGTTTATACACCATTATTGATTTTGTTTATGCTAAATGGCCAGATGTGAGGTACATTATTTCACTGTTAGTTTGTTTTTGTGAGGCTGAAAATAGTTTGTCTTCAGTGTCAGTCTGACAGTTTATTATTTATTTAATTGTTACTGCCAAGAGTGTAGTTCTTGTTTAATTGTTACACTGCCAAAATAGTGTAGTTCTTGTTAATGTGTACACTGCCAAAAGAGTGTAGTTGTTTTTATTTCATATTGCACTACAAGTGCACTACTTAGAACTCGATTGTTGAGGCTACAATAAAGATGCATGTCAAAATGTCTAAACATATCTTTTGTGTTTTATTGTTCCACTACATTTCATAATGATAATTGCTACAATAATGGGAAGTTGTCTTTTCTCTTACTGTGCCACAGAACAACACAAAAACTTGTATTTTTATTGTTATTATTTGTAAAGTAAAGTAAAGTAACTTGTTACTAGTTACTTTTATAATTTAGTAACTAATAAAGTAACTAGTTACTTTTTTGAGAGCAGTAACTATAACTAATACTAGTTACTTTTTAAAAGTACCCAACACTGGTCACCAACTACGGTAGTAGTAACTTTAGTGTGCTTAATGCAGAGGTGTGTGTTATATTGATGATTGAATTGATTGAATTGACTCATGTGCTGCTAGTTAATCATTGAGAACCAGCTGCTGTATGACAAGCTGTGTCAATGGCTTTGTGTCTGGTAAACCCTGTGGAGTAGAGCCTGCCGGCTGTGGGTTGACCCTTGACCCCTTGGGTAGAGCAGTGTTATCACCTTAAGTATTCATGTAGAATAAGCATTACAACATCGAGGATACAAAGAAGACAAGGTCTGACTGCACTGATGAGCACCTTAAGTCCTCTGTTACGGAGATGAATTTCATACTTCATATCCATTCACTTTGTTCAACTAGTTCACAATAAGCAACACCTGATCTACCTTTGTGTTGTATGGACATGCAAAAGAACATTCTAACGTTTATTTATTGGCTGAGATTACAGCCCCTACACCCCTAGTGGAAACATCACCTCACTGACTCCGGGGTTAAGACTCTGTTGTTCTGGGGTCAGTGGCGGCCATCTTATCACACAGTGAGTCTCCATTACAGCAAATGATGGTGTCACACACACACACACACACACAGGTTTATTCCTCTTGGTTCCTCTTTGTGGATTTTAAATAATTAGATTCATGGATGTGATTATTAAAAATGATTTAAAAATTATTAAAAATTGATTATTGTTTTCAGACCAGCAAGGGTTTTCAACCTGTGCGGCGATGCTCCTCCACCAGGGAGCACCAGAGAGGCAGAGGAACTCATTTCCCAGAAATTATTAGTTGTATGTTTTGAATTTGAATTAGGTTTGAATTAATTGATCAAAATTAATCAATAGCAAAATTGAGAGGCTTCTAACACCTGCAGTGAAACCAAAACAGCGAGTACAATAATAAATACAATTATTGTTAATGGATTGAATCGTGTTGTAAGGAATGAAATGCACGTTTGACTACTGGTGACCAGTTGTTCTCTTACCTACCTTTGCTGAATGCACTTTTGTAAGTCGCTTTGGACAAAAGCCAAGTCAAGTCAAGTCAGTTCCAGTCTCAAAGGGCTTCACAGGTCACATGTTTACAACACCCCCCAAACCCTAGCCCCCCTCAGGGCAAGAAACAACTCCCTTAGTGATGTAGGAAGAAATCTAGAGAAGGAACGCAGAGTGGAAGGGGATCCCTCCTTCAGGGATGGTTCAGGAGTGACATGGGGGCCATAAGTGACATATATAGTAATGTACATTGTAAAGTACAAAGAAAAGAATATACATATAATATACAAATATTAAAATGAGAATATAATTTGTGTGTGGTGCTGGCCAGTATCCTTCAGGTGGGGATCACAGCAGCACACTGGAGAACAGAAGCAGACTGAGGTATGGTTAGATGGGGTAGGGTGGACATGGAACATGTGGAGAACCTCTAGTCTAGTACCTATCAGTCTGATGGTTAGATGGGGTAGGGTGGACATGGAACATGTGGAGAACCTCTAGTCTAGTACCTATCGGCAGTAGGGGTAGGCTAGTGCTGGCTAACAGGTCGATTTAGCTGTAATGAGAGCTGAGGGGCACTCCTAGGCGCCAAAAGACCATGTAAAAAGGTAGGTTTTAAGTTTAGATTTTAATATTTTTTAATATTTGTCTGCTTCCCTGATTCCAGCTGGCAGACTGTTCCTCAGATAGGGTGCTTGGTAGGAGAACGCTCTACTCCCTGCTGAGTTCTTTATGACTTTGGGGATTGATAGAAGGCTCCTGAAGACCGGAGGGGCCGAGAAGGACAATAGGGAACAATAAGGTCCTTCAGGTATGAGGGTGATAATCCATGTAGGATTTTATAAGTAAATAGTAGCACCTTGAAATCTGACCTCACATTAACTAGAAGCCAGTGGAGTGAGGACAGAATTATTGTAATGTGGTCAAACTTTCTGGTCCTGGTCAAAAGTCTAGCAGCAGCGTTCTGCACAAGTTGGAGGCTTTAGGTAGCAGAGTTAACCCAGAGAACAGTGCATTACAGTAATCTAGTCTAGACGATATAAAGGCGTGGATGAGTGTCTCTGCATCCGCGGCAGACAGCATTGGTCGTATTCTACCAATGTTTCTCAGATTAAAAAATGCAGTTCTGGTTATACATTTTACATGTTGATCAAAAGATAGCGTTGGGTCAAACAAGACACCAACATTTTTAACACAAAAGCTGCTAAAAAAGCATCTACTAAATGACTGTAATGTCATGTAATGTAATGTGTAGTCTATTTTAGTTGTTTGTTGAAAGATATAAAGATATAATATTTACCACCCAGGGTGGTCACCATTCAGTCTTACAGTGTTTGTTGTGTATGTGTGCCCTAAACCTAAGTCACGATAAAGTAGCCTTAAACACACACCTCAGAATAGAGAAGACACCTGTCTTATCTCTAAGCAGGATGTCTTTAACAACCTAATAAAGGTTGTTAATCATTAAGGACTTCAGGATCCTCCTAACTCATACATAAATATAAGTAAATAAATATAGTATATATGAGTGTGTGTGTGGTTGGTGTCTGGTTGAAGCAGCCTCACTTGGCCCCAGTCAGACTGATTAGAGTCTGGTTGAAGCAGCCTCACTTGGCCCCAGTCAGACTGATTAGAGTCTGGTTGAAGCAGCCTCACTTGGCCCCAGTCAGACTGATTAGAGTCTGGTTGAAGCAGCCTCACTTGGCCCCAGTCAGACTGATTAGAGTCTGGTTGAAGCAGCCTCACCTGGCCCCAGTCAGACTGATTAGAGTCTGGTTGACGCAGCCCCTAAAGTAGCCAGTTTACTGGCATGTAGCAACAATATGTTGAGAATTTTCATGCATACATGTAATAAAAACCTGTAACTTCGGGACAACCACGCACAACAGATGGTGCATGACATGTTTATATATAACCACTAGTTAGACAGAAACTAGACAACTATAACCGTCCAACCATTCAAGTACACTTTTATAACATAGCTCAGTGTCTGTAAATATAAAATATGAACAGGACCAACGATGATGCTGATCAAATGTTCAAGCTCACTGCTAACGGCCCGGAGGATGTAATAGCTCCTCTCGGTGAGGAGGCTGAAGGCCCGGTCCCCGCTACGCTCCTTCTTCCACAGGCTCACCACCTGACCACAGCCATCCATCAAGCCATACAGTCTGCAAAACACAGGTCAAAGGTCAGGGGTCAGACCCACACCTGTCCATCAGGTGTACACAGTCAAGGTCACAGATCAGGGGTCAAACCCACCCCTGTCCATCATGTGTACACAGTCAAGGTCACAGGTCAGGGGTCAGACCCACACCTGTCCATCAGATGTACAGTCAAGGTCAGGGGTCAGACCCATAGCTGATGTTGTCGTATGCGTACAGCAACAGTAGTAGACCTGAGGTTGCTGAGGGTGAGGCGTCACTTCCTGTAGGAGGTAGGAATGGCGGGAACGCTGGTGCATACTGGCTGCCACTCACACGTGGTTTCTACTGCTTTGAATCAAGACCCTTTTGTTTTTTTGTGTGTTTTAGTTTTCTTCCCGAGATGGATTATGGCAAACCTTGGATGAATCAATACAAAGCGCTGCCTACCTGCGATACTGGGATCCCTGTTCTCCTCCAGCTGCCGGCGGTCGTTGCCAAACAACGCAGGTTGTTTTGTGCTAGCGATGATCTCATACACCGCTCCACAGCTATGACATTTGCGCAGCTTCATAGTTCCATTCAACAAGAGTTTTTGAACTCGCTGCCAAGAGTTTGACCTCGCTACATCCAGAGGTTCGCGCCGCGGCTTCAATGTGGAATCAGGAAGAAATCCAGGCGTGAATCCAGGCAGAGACTTCCACCCTCAGTCTCCTGCCACCATGGAACTTTTTAATACACATCCCTAACTAATAAGTCCCTCCTCATACATGACTACATCCTGGACAAAGGGCTTGATTCCATGTGCCTGAAACCATGGGCCCTCTCTGTGCTGAATGAGGCTCCTGGCTACAGCTACATGACTGCAGCTCTGGCCGTGGGGGGGGGCTGATCTGAAATGGTCCCCCCTGCCGATGCCAGATCTTTCTTCCAATGAATGCCTTGCTTTCATATGTAAACCTTATGATATACAGCCCCCCTAAACCAAACCCATCTTTCCTCCCTGGGTTCCTGAGTCTACTTGAGTGTCTTGGCCTGCAGCAGCATGTTGAGGTTCCTACTCACACCAGGGGGCCCACACTTGATCTGGTCATTACTGACTCCGCCCCTATCAGTAATCTACAGGTCTATAATCTGGGTGTGTCTGAACACAAGATGGTCTCAATGGCCTCTACATTTCTGCTGCCCCATTCTAGACCCAAGAGACACATTGAGGGAATCCTCAGACAAATTAAATGTACCTAGACCTGGAAGTTCTAGCAAACTATAGGCCAATCTCCAACCTTGCCTTCCTGTCCAAGGTATTAGAGGAGGTTGTTGCTTCTCAGCTCCAGGACCGCCTCAAACACAACAACCTGTTTGTCAGGCTTTCGTTCAGCCCACAGCACACAAACAGCTCATCTCAGGGTGACGAATGATGTAGGCTGATGCAGGATCACCATCAGTTCTCATTCTCCTCGACCTGAACGCTGCAGCCACACAGGGGATCATACTATCCTCTAAGAGCGCCTCCACACTACATTGGACTATCAGACTCTGCACTTAAGTGCAGTAACCTACCTTTCCGGCAGGACTGAATATATCTCACTGGAAGAATGCAGGTCCAGACTGCTCCTGGTCACCTGTGCTGTTACGCAGGGGTTGGTTCTCTGACCCATTCTCTTCTTATTGCTTCCCCTGGTCGTGTCATCAGCAGACATGGGATGTCTTTCCATTGTTATGCTGATGACACAAAGCTATACATTCAAACTGCCCCAGCCATGTCCAGCCTCACCACTTGTCTTGAGGAGATAAAGACATGGATGAGCAACAACTTCCTTTAGTTAAACAGTAACAAAACTGAAGCTCTCATTGTTGGTACCCCACATCAGGTCTTCCCCAATATCTCATCACACCTTTGACGGACAGGTCATCCCCCTCTCCTCGTTAGTCACTCATTTGGGTGTCAGGTTTGACCCACACCTGACTTTTAATGACCATATAAAACATCTGCGAAAAACCTCCTTCATCTCAAAAACATTTTGAAACTCTAACTCTGTCAGATGCAGAGAGGCTTGTTCATGCCTTGATCTCCTCTAGGCTAGACTACTGTAATGCACTTTTCATTGGGATCCCGGGAAAGAGCATCCAGAAGATGCAGTACATGAAAAATAGTGCTGCCAGGATCCTGATGAAAATTCGGAAACATGAGCATATAAGGTGTAACTCCTGCACTGCTGGAGAACAGACAAAGCTAGTCTGTTCTCTTAGTACAGTCTACAGAGCTTCTTTCTCTCTCTCCCTCGTCACAAAGCCTCAAGCCTCAAGAGATCATGTTAATGTCAGGAGTGTCCATGTTGGTATCCATGGAGTACACACACACACACACACACACACATAGCATAGACAGACAGACGGACAGACAGACAGACAGAGGTTCAGCTACTGGGTAAGTGTTACCGATGGGATATTGTTGGCTCAAGCTGAGAGAACTTTTCATGTCCCTCTGTGAGGGCTACGCAGCGATCAAATATGGATGTTTTTTGTTTACAAGATTTCCTAAAAAAACACGTCCCTACAGAGCTCCGTGTTCAAAGGGGACTAATAAGGCGATACCCTGCAGGACGGGACCCTCGCTGGTGCAGCTGGTCCTTCTGGGGCTCGGGGACCCCTGTGGAGAGGTCATCCAGAACCCAGCAGGTCCCTGGCTCCATAACCTGGACTCAAGGGGATTCTCATAAAAAGCTGGGAAAATAAAGAGCTCCACACATGGTCTGATGTCCAATGGCCCTCCTCCGAGGGCCACCAACACCTGCTGGAAACTCCTAGTACTTTTAGCAGCAGTGTACAAATAATATTAAGAATTATAATAATAATAATATAATAAAAATAATAACAACATTTGCGTTTTATTGATGTGGGGCCACTATATATTAGCACTAAATTAAAAAAATAATTTATTTGTTGACACAAACACGAATACGTAGAATGAAATAGCTGCATCCAGTTGGAAAAGGTAAATGTGAGTTCTTAAGTATGACAACATTTTTGACTACTGCATGATTTTGGTTTTCTGTAAATAAAGTCACAAAAACACAGAGCAAAAATCTACACACATTTTATACCTTACTTTGGATCATGTCTCAACGTCTCCCGTGAGTAGTCCTTAGTCCAAACCAGGACAGTACACACTACTGTCTCAAACACACTACTGGCATAACAAGTTTTGCTACCACAGACCACTGAGGGCGAGAAGATCAGGAGGCTTTAGCCTCCTCAAAGCAGATGGACTTCGGCGGCCTCCCGAACAGGGACCTCATCTGGGCAGAGTAGCAGCTCTGCGTGTCCTTTGGCTCCTCCGCCTCCCTGGACCCTACAGGGGCGGAGGTGCGAAGGTGATCCAGACACTGCAGTTGAATGTCTCTGGGGTTGTTCCTCCCCTGCAGGGAGCAGGGTGCCACCGTGGGACTGTGGGGGAGGATGACGGCCAGAGGACCGCGAGACGCGGCCAGCAGCCCGGTGCCCAGGTGGCGGTAACTGCTCTCACAGCCCCTGCTCGGTTCCGGGTCCGGACTCAGACTTGGACCCGAGCGGCGGCACCGGGAGCTGCTCCCGGTCTCTAGCCGCTCGCGGCGGCGGAGGACGTAGCGGTGGATGATCCTGCGGAAGGTCCGGCGGAACTCGCGGATGCGGTAGGCATAAATGAAGGGGTTGACCACGGAGTTGCCGTGCGACAGCAGGATGGCCACGTACATGATGAAGAGCGGCGGCCGCGGGCACTGCGGGCAGAACAGCGTGAAGCAGTTGATGATATGCAGCGGCAGCCAGCAGACGGCGAACAGCCCCACGATGATGGCCAGTGACTTGGCGACCTGCACCTCCTTCTGCAGTGTGGAGCCTGACTTGTCACCGCCGCCGCACGACACCTTCAGCTCCGTCCGCTTCAGCTGCCGGCGCGCCGCCATGAAGATGCACAGGTAGATGGCCAGCATCAGCAGCAGGGGGACCAGCACGCAAGCCAAGAAGTTGAAGTACACCATGTACTCCATCACCACCACGTCCTCGAACATGCAGCGCATCAGGCCCTCGGAACACACGTCACCGGAACTAGGGCGGTAGATCCGGTGCCAGCCCAGCATGGGGGTGAGGCCGATGACCGCGGACAGAACCCAGCAGACGGCGATGACGCCCTGGGCCCGCTGGCCTGTCACCAAGCCGTTGTATCTGCAGCACCGAGGTCCACGTTAGCAACACGCAGACTAAAGGTATGCAAGTAGCTATTTGCTAATGACTGTTTCTTTCTGATTCGTGTTGTCGTTCCCTTTTGGGTTTGCTCAGTGACTGGGGAGGTATAGTGTGTGTGTAGCGCACAAGGCACAAGATAGCCGTTGCTGCTACCACGGTTAAACAATATGCAACAACAGCTGAAATCAAAGGCCTTGAGCTCCATGACAGTCTATTGTGAATTCCAACATGGAATGGATTCCATGTTGAATTCCAACATGGAAGAGTGTGCATGACTTTCCAGGTCTGTCTGGGAAAAGTTCATCTCCTTATTTATTTTAAAGAACTAACACACCCCATTGTGGATGCTCCTTAAGAGGAGAGTCTATTTACAGAGACTGTGGTGTAGTGTGGGAGTGCAGCTGAGATGTTTGGCCAGTCTCCATCACATTCCTCTCATGTTAAAGTGCAGAGGTTAATGCCCCCATGTTTAGTGATGGATACGTACAATAACGTACAAAAATCAGGACTGTGTGTGTGTTTCTTGGGGGGGGGGGGTGCAGGGTCATGACCTGGATGTGGATACGTGCATGTATGACATGCATAGACAGGTCACATGTCGTCTATTATGAGTGTTCAAGCGATTCTGCGTTATTGTGTGCAAAGTGAAACAAAATTGCGCGCAATAGAAACAAGTAGTGTGATAAGATAAGTAAAGATAAGTTGTTTTGACAGAACAGTGGGGACCACAGTGTAGAAGACATTAAGGAGAAGAGAACCTTCCTTCTACTGATACTCTGCTGCACTACTGCTGCTTTTTGCACAATTCAACATATTTATATATCATTCTTCGGTCACTTTATTGTTCTTTTTATTGTGTACAGTATTGTTATAGTATAGTGTTGTATAGTATAAGTATAGTACATAGTATAGTATACAGTGTTCAATTGTAGGGAATTCATACTGCATGAATGGGGAGTAAGCATTCCATTGTACTGGCAAATAAAAACATGGTGAATCTTGAATCTACGTCAGTCCACACAATAGATTACACTATGAAGGACTCTTGGAGTGTTGTCACAATATAATTTACATGGCATATTTTTCAATTCTAGAAATGGTATGTTCAGGTATTCATCAAGTAAAGTAAATTGGGCGAGCCCCAAACTGACCTGAGCGGCATCTTGATGGCAACGTATCGGTCCACGGCGATGGCCAGCAGGCTGAAGATGGAGCTCTGGGTGAGCACCAGCACGAAGCAGGCCATGAACAGACAGCCGTAGAAGTCGGAGCAGAAGCCCATGCTGATGACCACGGCGAAGGGGATCGCCAGGACCCCCACGGCGATGTCGGCCACCGCCAGCGACACCACAAAGAAGTTGGTGATGCTCTGGAGGTTGCTGTTGAGGCACACAGCCCAGCAGACCAGCACGTTGCCCAGCACGGAGAAGGTGGCGATCAGTAGCTCCAGGATGATGTAGAAGGTGGAGGCGAGGTGGATGTCTTCCTTTTTGGTGAGGTGGAGGTCTTCAGGCATGGTGAGGTACTGGGCGAGGTCACAGATGAGAGGAGAGAAAGCCTCTTCTTAACGGTCATAGCTGAGGCCCCGCCGTCCACCCCACAGGCCTCGAGAGACCACCGTACAGACCTCAGCCTCGAGAGACCACCGTACAGACCTCAGCCTCGAGAGACCACCGTACAGACCTCAGCCTCGAGAGACCACCGTACAGACCTCAGCCTCGAGAGACCACCGTACAGACCTCAGCCTCGAGAGACCACCGTACAGACCTCAGCCTCGAGAGACCACCGTACAGACCTCAGCCTCGAGAGCCAGAGAACCCCAGAGGCCTCCTGTCCTCCTCCAGACTGCAAGCTCCACAGACGGTATTGATAGTTCAGATCCTTAGAGCTCTTCAATATTCACCGATGGCCAGAGATCTCCTCTGAGATGTGGAGCGTGGTGGAGTTGGCTGTGCAGGATGTGGAGAGGAAGCAGTTACAGCGTCATGCTAACAACCCACAGAGAGGACCGGGTGGCCTCCGTTCAGTCTCGCGTTGTGGATGATCTGCCGTCTTCCGTCCTCCGGTCTTCCTCCCCGGTCAACTCTTCCCATGAACTAGTGGCCGGGCTGAGCGAGTGCCAGGAACATCACACCAGCGTCATGCTGCTTCACATAAATGAGACACAACAAACACAGAAACACACAGGAAACGCCTCAGCAAAAAAGAGGAAACAAAGGGGTGTTTCAATATATAGCATGGAGGCGTACGGAAGTGTACCACAAGCTGCAGTTCAGTGTGAACGGAGTAACTTCCACCCGCATCACTATCTCAAACCACCCGCTTCACTATCTCAAACCACCCGCTTCACTATCTCAAACCACCCACATCACTATCTCAAACCACCCGCTTCACTATCTCAAACCACCCGCATCACTATCTCAAACCACCCGCATCACTATCTCAAACCACCCGCATCACTATCTCAAACCACCCACATCACTATCTCAAACCACCCGCATCACTATCTCAAACCACCCACATCACTATCTCAAACCACCCGCGGGTAATAGGAAAGAAACATATCATACACAATTGTATACAATTTATTTTTAAACTTTAGAATTCTGTTGGATTTCCAACAGAAACATTATTTGTACTCATGCATAGTAGAGTAGATGATATATACTACATATATACTAGATTATATAAAGTAGATGATATATACTAGATATATAATAGATTATATGTTTTTGATTATATATACTACATTATATATTACATGATATATACTACATGATATTGTAGCAGTTGACGCGCGCAACCAGCTATTAACATGTCTGCTTGAGGCTCCTCCTGAAGACAAGGACTCAGTGATGAGGAATCTGGTTTATTGCAGAGTTTGAATCCTGGTGATCAGAGCAGTTGGAACATGCTAGAGCTCTTCCTCTAGTGTGTGGTGGAGGCTTGATGATCCACAGGTGAACAGCCTCACAAGCCATAGAGTAATCAGTCTAATTCAGGCCAGGTGAGGCTGCTTAAACCAGCCACCAACCAAACACACTCCACAGATACATACTAGATGATATATACTAGATGATATATACTAGATGATATATACTAGATGATATATACTAGATGATACATACTAGATGATATATACTAGATGATATATACTAGATGATACATACTAGATGATACATACTAGATGATACATACTAGATGATATATACTAGATGATACATACTAGATGATACATACTAGATGATACATACTAGATGATACATACTAGATGATATATACTAGATGATACATACTAGATGATATATACTACATGATATATACTACATGATATATACTACATGATACATACTAGATGATATATACTAGACGATACATACTAGACGATACATACTAGACGATACATACTAGATGATATATACTAGATGATACATACTAGATGATATATACTAGACGATACATACTAGACGATACATACTAGATGATACATACTAGACGATACATACTAGATGATACATACTGATAGATGGTACACAGGCCCGGCGCCTCCTATAGGCGGAGTAGGCTAATGCCTAGGGCCTCCGGCTTCGCTAAACAAATATGTTTTATAACTCTCTAAAACGTGTAAAACGTTAACGTTTTAGAGGACACATTACGTGCCAGTGATCATATAACCAATCAAAATCACTGATTTCGGGCCCCCCCCCTCTCCAGCAATAGGAATAGGAATAGGAATCTACTACTTCAGTTAGTAGACTTCCCCCCCCCCCGTTGGATTTCAAGATCGCGACCCCCCTATCACCCCCCGTTGGACTTCACGATCGCGACCCCCCTATCACCCCCCGTTGGACTTCACGATCGCGACCAGATGAGGCCAGATGAGGCTGCTTCAACCAGACTCTAATCAGTCTGACTAGGGCCAGATGAGGCTGCTTCAACCAGACTCTAATCAGTCTGACTAGGGCCAGATGAGGCTGCTTCAACCAGACTCTAATCAGTCTGACTGGGGCCAGATGAGGCTGCTTCAACCAGACTCTAATCAGTCTGACTAGGGCCAGATGAGGCTGCTTCAACCAGACTCTAATCAGTCTGACTAGGGCCAGGTGAGGCTGCTTCAACCAGACTCTAATCAGTCTGACTGGGACCAGGTGAGGCTGCTTCAACCAGACTCTAATCAGTCTGACTGGGGCCAGGTGAGGCTGCTTCAACCAGACTCTAATCAGTCTGACTGGGGCCAGGTGAGGCTGCTTCAACCAGACTCTAATCAGTCTGACTGGAGCCAGGTGAGGCTGCTTCAACCAGACTCTAATCAGTCTGACTGGGGCCAGGTGAGGCTGCTTCAACCAGACTCTAATCAGTCTGACTGGGGCCAGGTGAGCTATCGTATGATGTTGATTGTAGAAAGTATTGCTTTATTTGAAGTAAGAACATATGAAGAAAAGGAGGAATTTGAATGATTGTTGGACATTTCAAAATGTTTACTTCATGGAAACAGATCCATTGTGTGTGCATGCTTGTGTGTGTGTGTTCCTGTATTGTATTAACACAGTTACAGATATGTATTGTACTACTGTAATACAGTTAAGCGTGATATATTGTCATATTAGTCATTAGGATAGCGGTATTCCATTTGTTATACTACATTTATTCATAATGCAATGATTAACAATACAGTTGTCATCGCTTTGACATAAATGCGGATCACAAATAGATTGAGTAATTACACCGGTAGCTCACACACACACACACACACACACACACACACACACACACACACACACACACACACACACACACACACACACACACACACACACACACACACACACACACACACACACACACACACACAGACAGACAGACAGACAGACAGACAGACACACTGGTAAGGGAGTAAAGGGAAATCACAAGATACTGTTGTACCCCCTTAGGGAGGTAGTAAATACATCAGTGTCAAGTCAAGTCAAGTTTATTGTCACTTCACAGTTTACAGTTTAGTATAAAGCAGTGATGTGAAATTCTTGTGTGCAATACCCGACGACAGACAGCAGTTATAGAATAATGATACGTGGAATGTCAACTAGAAGCTTGTGTGTGTGTGTGTGTGTGTGTGTGTGTGTGTGTGTGTGTGTGTGTGTGTGTGTGTGTCGACGAGGTTAGTCAGGTTAGGGTAGGTCAGGAAAAAGTAAAAAAGGAACGACCTCTGTGGTTACAGTGAATAGAACAATAACACAATAAGCGCTCCCCAGTGGTTCATTGACCAACAGCGGCCCCTAGCGACCACCCGAGGTACTACACCACCGCTGGAGAGCACCACCGAGCACATCATCATTCTATAGAAATAAAGGTTATTAGTAATATTATAATGTCAACGTAGAACGTCGATACGAACTTTTATAGAAAGCCTGTCGTTATGGTGCTGGGGTCCGATGACCCAATGGTAAACAGGTAACACCTCGACACTTATACAACATTAACACAATCATGTCAATAGAAAAGAAGAATCAGTCATTTTTAGCTTTGAACTATTGATTTTTGTCCGGATTCTTCTTCGTATTCAACACAGTATTTGACACGGGGCGGTTGGTTCTGTGTAATGTTAAGTAATCGTCTAATTGGCCTACATATCGAAAACTATTTATTTTTAAAAACATTTATACATTTCGAACTCTTAATCTTACAAATATCTTTCCACTTTAGATATATCTTTGTAGTTTTAATTAACAGGCAACATTGCGTCAATCGTATGGTGGCTTATAACAGATACACACTAACGCAAGGAATTAAACATTTTAAGTTATAAGCATTTAAAACGTAACATGTGGAATGTGCCTACCGTCATGTTCATCAGCGGAGACTCAAACACCTTCAGAAAGGAACAAGATCAACATTCAAATCCTCAACGGTCAAACCTCGCGCTCCACTCAACTGCTGCTTCACCGCGAGACTCGCAGTCACCCGCTACAGACGGGAACCACGTGACTCCCGCGGCAGTCACCCGCTACAGACGGGAACCACGTGACTCCCGCTGCAGTCACCCGCTACAGACGGGAACCACGTGACTCCCGCTGCAGTCACCCGCTACAGACGGGAACCACGTGACTCCCGCTGCAGTCACCCGCTACAGACGGGAACCACGTGACTCCCGCTGCAGTCACCCGCTACAGACGGGAACCACGTGACTCCCGCTACAGTCACCCGCTACAGACGGGAACCACGTGACTCCCGCTGCAGTCACCCACTACAGACGGGAACCACGTGACTCCCGCTGCAGTCACCCGCTACAGACGGGAACCACGTGACTCCCGCTACAGTAACACGCTACAGACGGGAACCACGTGACTCCCACTGCAGTCACCCGCTACAGACGGGAACCACGTGACTGCCGCTACGGACGGGAACCACGTGACTCCCGCTACAGTCACCCGCTACAGACGGGAACCACGTGACCCCCGCTACAGACGGGCCAGGGGGAACATGACACCCGCTAGACGGGGTGGTGGGAACCACGTGACCGCTCTTTTCCGATACGTTAACCCGTTAAACGACGTGTATATTTAATATATTTAAATGTAAGAAAAATGCTCTCATGAGATAATTTATTAAAACAAAATAGAAGCCAGTTAAGCCTATTTGAGCGGAAACTAAATACACAACATATGAGTTAGGCCCTTCTTAACGTCATTCAAATGCCTCCTAATCTTAGTAACACCAACATCCCCCTGCATTGAGTCAGGCCTGACCCAAAGTGGCACCGCAAACAATTATCCTGTGAAGAGTTCAAAACACCTTCATTTCAAATGGTCCTTTATTATTTCCAAGAAAATAAAACAATATAAATACAGACAGCTTTTTTTTTACATGGGATTATCATAATGTTGTGCACTTAATAGCTTAGTCTCTTTGCGAACACATAGTGGATATGTCTCATGTTCCACGGTGACCACCTCAAGGCACTCAGTCAGCCCTTAAGAGTTTGACCTGCTAAACAGACGCCATCTTTACTGCTCCTTACATATGGCGTGATTCAGAAAGACTTTGGTTCTGCGTTAGCGGCGGTACGGAACAACTGCCTAGCGGGTTTCACTGGAAATGTCACTGGACTCCTCAGAGCATTGGTTAGAACAAAACGTTCACACATTCACCTAAATCTGATTCTTTAAAAAGAAAAGAATAATTCAAAAACATGAAATTCCTTGTCTCCCGACAGCCGAGGTGACCCCAACCCTCCAGAAGTGTAACTTGTAGTTTGAATGTGCTCTTAAACCAGTTCAGTTCCACAGCTCTCTGGGATTCAGAGCTCACCAATAACAATGCGTTTGCATTCCTGTGGATTTCTAACATTTTAAATATATTAGCATATCTTTTTTTTCAGCGGCAACAAAACATGAGGAGAAGCGCGGCAACAGGTGAGTTAGCACTGTGCTTATTCAACAAACAAAGACAGAGAGCCACTAGAACCCGTTAGTGTGGACTCTTTGAACAATAGACAACTCCACGTCCTTCCTTAAATACATACAAAAAAACAATATATATATATATACACACACATATAATTGCGTCACTTTAAATGATGAAAACAGGTGATGGACCAGGTGAAGGACACCGGTGAAGGACACCGGTGAAGGACACCGGTGTCCTTCACCGGTGCCACGGACACCGGTGAAGGACCCGGTGTCACGGACCAGGTGAAGGACCAGGTGAAGGACACCGGTGAAGGACACCGGTGAAGGACACCGGTGAAGGACCAGGTGAAGGACACCGGTGAAGGACACAGGTGAAGGACACAGGTGAAGGACACAGGTGAAGGACACAGGTGAAGGACACAGGTGAAGGACACAGGTGAAGGACACAGGTGAAGGACACAGGTGAAGGACACAGGTGAAGGACACAGGTGAAGGACCAGGTGAAGGACACAGGTGAAGGACACAGGTGAAGGACACCGGTGAAGGACCAGGTGAAGGACACAGGTGAAGGACCAGGTGAAGGACCAGGTGAAGGACACAGGTGAAGGACACAGGTGAAGGACACAGGTGAAGGACACAGGTGAAGGACACAGGTGAAGGACACAGGTGAAGGACACAGGTGAAGGACACAGGTGAAGGACACAGGTGAAGGACCAGGTGAAGGACACAGGTGAAGGACACAGGTGAAGGACACAGGTGAAGGACACAGGTGAAGGACACAGGTGAAGGACACAGGTGAAGGACACAGGTGAAGGACACAGGTGAAGGACACAGGTGAAGGACACAGGTGAAGGACCAGGTGAAGGACACAGGTGAAGGACACAGGTGAAGGACCAGGTGAAGGACACAGGTGAAGGACACAGGTGAAGGACACAGGTGAAGGACCAGGTGAAGGACACAGGTGAAGGACAGGTGAAGGACCAGGTGAAGGACACAGGTGAAGGACAGGTGAAGGACACAGGTGAAGGACACAGGTGAAGGACCAGGTGAAGGACCAGGTGAAGGACACAGGTGAAGGACCAGGTGAAGGACCAGGTGAAGGACACAGGTGAAGGACCAGGTGAAGGACACAGGTGAAGGACACCGGTGAAGGACACCGGTGAAGGACACAGGTGAAGGACCAGGTGAAGGACACAGGTGAAGGACACAGGTGAAGGACACAGGTGAAGGACCAGGTGAAGGACACAGGTGAAGGACCAGGTGAAGGACACAGGTGAAGGACCAGGTGAACAGGTGTCACACCGTAGGACCCAGGTAGTAGAGTCCTCACTAGCCCAGTCTACTACCCATCCTCTGGCCAAGAAGCAGAGCCAGACTCGGGTCCAGGCCTGTGAGGAGGGTTGGTGGAGTACAGAAGGCAGTAAATGAGTGAATACAAGAAGGTTCAGTCACTAACCGTGTGAGGCTCCTGTACGGTTCAGGTTAAAGAAGTACAGCTGGAATACATGCAAATAAATACAAGTTGGTGGACCACCGCTCCTTTAGAGACCACACTGGTTCGAATGACACTAAATGGAGTTCAGATAATTACATTCATACAAAGACATCCAACATGTCCAAACCAGGCCAGTGGGCCAGCCAATCTGCGCTTCCTTTTGCAGCATGTGTGTGTGCTATATTGAGGCATCAGTGGGAATAGATCTGTGACCTTTAGATTATTACAAAAAAGGAAAATAAATAGTTTCCTAAGTAGGATGAGTCTGAATGGAGACTCACCCTACTGGTCCCGCCCCCAAGTCTTCAGAACCCAGACAGGAAACCACTTACTACGTCACGGATCACAAACAACAACGCAATCCTCAGTCCACACTATTATTGGCATACAAACTAAATCCCACCCAAAATAATTATAGTCACCAGGGTGGTCCGGGCCCGCATCTCCCCCCATAAATGGGTTGCTTCACTTATTGGCATCTTTAAAAATGCCAAGGAGGATGTGCAGAGGCTACTGTAGTGTAACAATAACATAACACATCATAATAGACACTCCCCCAGAGACCATGGCCCCGGATGGCGTGGAGACCACATACTGTAGTGTAACAATAACATAACACATCATAATAGACACTCCCCCAGAGACCAAGGCCCCGGATGGCGTGTCGACTACATACTGTAGCGGATGTTCCCAGCGCTTAAAGCCTCAAAGCAGGCCGTCATCGAGGGGCGACCGTGGGGAGCGTGAGGGGCCGGGGGCGTGTCTACCCCCCCTGCGCCGGGCTGGGGAGATGCAGGGCAGGGAGAAGAGGTCTTGGTTCTTGTAGATACTTGTACAAGTATCTTAAAGGTCTCAAAGTACTTGTAGATGGGTCAGGTGTCAGGTCTCAAAGTACTTGTAGATGGCCGTCACGTAGGTCATCACACTCTGCCAGTCGGGCCGCTCTGAGTGGACCATCTCATTGAGGTCCTGAAGAGACCAGGAACACATTTCCGTCACACAACAAAATGGAACATATACTGCTGTCCTAATGACTAATATCACAATACATCGCTCTAACTGTGTGACGGTAATGCAATACATCAATCTGCAACTGTGTTACCGTAACACATCACTCTGTGTTACGGTAACACATCACTGTGTTACGGTAACACATCACTCTGTGTTACCGTAACACATCACTCTGTGTTACCGTAACACATCACTGTGTTACGGTAACACAGAGTGATGTGTTACGGTAACACAGTGATGTGTTACGGTAACACAGAGTGATGTGTTACCGTAACACAGAGTGATGTGTTACCGTAACACAGTGATGTGTTACCGTAACACATCACTGTGTTACGGTAACACATCACTGTGTTACGGTAACACATCACTGTGTTACCGTAACACAGAGATGTGTTACCGTAACACAGTGATGTGTTACGGTAACACAGAGTGATGTGTTACCGTAACACATCACTCTGTTACGGTAACACATCACTGTGTTACGGTAACACATCACTCTGTGTTACGGTAACACATCACTGTGTTACGGTAACACAGTGATGTGTTACCGTAACACAGTGATGTGTTACCGTAACACATCACTGTGTTACGGTAACACAGAGTGATGTGTTGTGGTGTAACTTAACACAATACAAGAATACATTCATTCAATAGACGGTAGCAAGTTATTGTATGTGTGGTACTATTGAACTCGACCTTGTGTGTCATGTGTTTCTCTCTCTTCTCGTATCACACCGACATTTACTTTTTATGAAACCTTTATTGATCCAGAACCCATGACGCTCACCAGGGTGCATTTGATTCCCACACTTTCAGCAGCCTGGAAGGCGAGAGTGAAGTTCCTCCGCTGTGGAGGAAAACAGCAGAGGTCAGAGGTCAGGGCATCCCAGGTCAACAAGACAGCAACACAACCCAACACAAACAAGAGGCTGCTAAAGCAGCAGAGAGCATCAGAGTGCTGGTGCTTACCTTGTCCTGGCCGGTGAGCTCCTGGTAGGGGATGTGGGCCGGCAGGTAGGTGTGGAGCACAGCGCAGAAGGCCAGCCCGTCGTTCCAGCTGCTGCTGAAGTTGGTGATGTCGATGTTCTGGAAGAACAACAAGAGTGCAGGTCGCCGGTTACCTTTAACTTCGCTAGGGCCCAACTATTGAAAATGCAGTGTGGATTTCGCTTCATATATTTGTAGTGCGACGCGCAAACAATAAATATAAATAACAAAGCAGATAGCTGGGCTGTATCACTCCCTTTAAATAAGACTCACATCTATTTTGGGTGTGAAAAAGAGAAAACCAGATTTCCCGTACGTGTGCTTAGGAGTGGCGCATCCATGGTTAAAGGTCAGAGATAGGGATGATAGAGATAGGGATGATAGAGATAGGGATGATAGAGATAGGGATCATAGATAGCCCACCACTCAGGAGGAGGTGAGGACTCGGTTTCTCTCTGTTAGCCACTGGATTTGTCCAGTAATTACTTTTCCGCCTGGCTGTTAAAACAGTGCGTCAAGGGATCTACCTCCTAAGGTGTCAGCAGCGGTCCTGCTCACACAATAACCTGTGGCTAGAGAACATAGAACGCTGCCACAACCACCCTGCACGCTTTCAGGACACACACACACACAGTTAAATGCTGCACACTTCCTGGTGAGGAGCAGGTTAGTCTGTAGCCATGGCAGCCAGTGTCTCGTCTTGTAGGTCAGCGCTAACGTGTTTGCTCTGACCACAGCCTGTTTGAACAGAGCTCCTCATCTGCCCGTCGATGACACTCAGATTGCACCACAGTCACTGCTGCTAGCAAGATAAACCTCAGTGCGTAGTGCGTAGGTCACAAGCATCGACAACAACTCCATTTCCTAGCTTGTGACTTAATAGCCACTAGCTTCGCAGCGACTGTAACACATTAGACTGATGAATCGAGGGCCGCCACCCGTGCTCCAAAAAGGTCACGGGTTAACCCAGCGTAGACGGGTGGAGGTGGTGCTGCTGTGATGAGGGTGTAGCAGAGTGTTCTCCTACTTGGTAGCCTTCCGTCTTCTTCTGGCACCACCTGAGGAGAGCATTCCGCTTGGAGCCACCGTACTCTCTGGCCAGGGCAGAGAGAGGGTCCTTCCTCTCCTCTCTGCACACACACACACACACACAATTGAAGACTTGTTAGGTGTTGTTAATAATCGGATATTAATGTGTTTATTTTCGGGCTGTCAAAGTTAACGCGCATGTGATTAATCTCGAGACTTTAACGTGCACTATGTTTTAAAACAAATGAATCATAGTATCAGTTTAGACGGCTCCTTCTTCAGTATTTCCAGCGCACACCTGGGAACTGAGAGGCCGTTAACTAACAGATGACTGAGGAGACCCACCTGGTAATGAACTGAGAGGCAGGCAGTGAGGCCGTTAACTAACAGATGACTGAGGAGACCCACCTGGTAATGAACTGAGAGGCAGGCAGTGAGGCCGTTAACTAACAGATGACTGAGGAGGAGCACCAAGGAGCGCTGGGCGGAACATTTCACTTTAACATCGCGCTCGCAATATGATTGCGAGCGCAAAGAACGTTCCTCTGAGCAGAGCCCTGGACAGCCCATTAGACAGAGAGCCGCTGGTCTCCCTCCACCACTGTGGATTTGATGGGGCTTTAGCAAAGTGCCGTCATATTTTTGCTCAGAAAAACTGAAAGGTAACAAATAAAATAATAAAAATCTTGATCTCCAACTGCTTTTAGCATTTCATTCTTCCATACCTGCATTTGTTTTGCAAATGTTATGTTATGTTTATTTTAAACTTGTGATTAATCTGATTAATCACAGAATTTGATTTAATCCGATATTTTTAAATATTTTGATCTATTGACAGCACTAGTTTATTTATGCATCTATATTAAGTAGGTGAGGCTGCTTCAACCAGACTCTAATCAGTCTGACTGAGGCCAGGTGAGGCTGCTTCAACCAGACTCTAATCAGTCTGACTGGGGCCAGGTGAGGCTGCTTCAACCAGACTCTAATCAGTCTGACTGGGGCCAGGTGAGGCTGCTTCAACCAGACTCTAATCAGTCTGACTGGAGGCCAGGTGAGGCTGCTTCAACCAGACTCTAATCAGTCTGACTGGGGCCAGATGAGGCTGCTTCAACCAGACTAATCAGTCTGACTGGGGCCAGGTGAGGCTGCTTCAACCAGACTCTAATCAGTCTGACTGGGGCCAGGTGAGGCTGCTTCAACCAGACTCTAATCAGTCTGACTGGGGCCAGATGAGGCTGCTTCAACCAGACTAATCAGTCTGACTGGGGCCAGGTGAGGCTGCTTCAACCAGACTCTAATCAGTCTGACTGGGGCCGGGTGAGGCTGCTTCAACCAGACTCTAATCAGTCTGACTGGGGCCAGGTGAGGCTGCTTCAACCAGACTCTAATCAGTCTGACTGGGGCCAGGTGAGGCTGCTTCAACCAGACTCTAATCAGTCTGACTGGGGCCAGGTGAGGCTGCTTCAACCATCACCGTCATCTCAGGGAATATTCAACAACGAGAGGTACCTGAGGCGGCTGCGTGCAGTGGGGGTGACAGAGGCGGTGGGGGAGGAAGAGGAGGAGGACAAAGAGAGCTGCGAGGAGGCGGAGGCCAGGACCAGAAGGGAGATTGAGCCGTCGGGGGCAGACTTGTCCCTCTTCATCTCCTCGCTGCTCCTACGGGAAGCTGGAGGCCAAAACAAATTAAATACTTTATAATAAGTGAAGCTAAGGAGGCGGTGACCAAACTCAAGGATAAAGTAATTCTTGTCAACTTCGTCACACACACACACACACACACACACACACACACACACACACACACACACACACACACACACACACACACACACACACACACACACACACACACACACACACACACACACACACACACACACACACACACACACACACACACACACACACACACACACACACACACACACACACACACACACCTGAGATGGCCTTGGAGGAGTCCATGGTGGAGACCCTCTGGAGTACGGCAGGGGGGCGGCCGGATGGCGGGCCCCTGAGGAGGTGCTCTGCTGGGGACACAAGACCGGCTTGTTACCACACAGTCTGGGGCTCATTCAGTTCATGTAAACAGATGAACTGAAGGATAGTGCGCTAAACTTAAAACTGATTTTTCCCAGAAAGAAAAACTTTTACAGGGTTATGACATTACTCAGCCTACAGCCAACAATGTGGATTCCGCCCTGGTGGTGGAACAACGGACCAGCTCACCCTCACCAAGGATCCTGGAGGGGGGGCCGGTCTACATGTGCTTTGTGGATTTGGAGAAGGCATATGATCGGGTCCATCGGGAAATACTGTGGGGGGAGCTGAGGGAGTATGAGGGCCATCCAATCTCTGTACTCCCAAAGCAAGAGCTGTGTCCCGATCCTCTGTAGTAAGTCTGTTCTCAGTTGGCCTCCTCCAGGGCTGCGCTTTGTCACCCAACCCGTTTGTGATTTTCATGGACAGGATTTCAAGGCGTAGTCATGGAGGGGAGGGGTTTCAGTATGGCGGGCTCAGGATTGCAACGCTGCCGTTTGCAGATGATGTGGTCCTGTTTGCGTCATCAGTATGTGACCTTCAGCACTCACTGGATCGGTTTGCAGCAGAATGTGAAGCGGCTGGGATGAGGATCAGCACCTCCAAATCTGAGGCCATGGTTCTCAGCAGGAAACCGGTGGATTGTCTACTCCAAGTAGGGAGGGAGTCCTTATCCCAAGTGAAGAAGTTAAAGTATCTCGGGGTCTTGTTCTCCAGTGAGGGGAGGATGGAGCGTGAGATGTACTGGAGAATAGGGGCAGTGGGAGTGGTATTGGGTGCTCTTTACCGCACCGTTGTAACCAAAAGAGAGCAGAGTCTTCGTTCCTACCCTCATCTATGGTCATGAACTAGGGGTAATGACTAGGGCTGGGCGGTATATGGGTATTATGAGTTATACCGGTATATTTCATGAGGAGATATGTAGATGGAACGTACCGTCATACCGATACGTCTCTGAAGTTAGGACCGGTTTTTTTTGTTGTTGCATTAAAGCCGTTTTGTCCCCTCCTCTCAGTCCATATAACGAAGGCTGTTCTCCCTCTGCTCATACGCTCAGCCCCCCAGCCCCGCCCCCCAGCCCAGCAGCCCCACCCCCTCAGCCCAGCCCCACCCCCTCAGATCCCCCAGTCAGAGCTAGTCGATGTTGCCAGGGAGAGGGAAGTTTGGAGTCCCCTGCTGAAGCTGCTACCTCCGTGACCCAACCCGGATAAGCGGGAGACGATGGATGGAGAAAAGCTTTTAAGAGGCTAGAGTTGAGTCAGCACGTTCACGGGAGGGGGAAGAGAGACGGAAAGGCAGACAGACAGAGATCTACCTGGCATGGTGATGTCAGTGTAGCTGGGCCTCTTGTCACACAGCGGCTTGGCGGAAGACATGGAGCCACAGATTGAGTGTCTCTGTAACAGAACACAGTGACACTTACCTTAACACTTAGTGACACTTACCCTAACACTTAGTGACACTTACCCTAACACTTAGTGACACCGTTACACTTACCCTAACACTTAGTGACACCGTTACACTTACCCTAACACTTAGTGACACCCCCGTATGGGGGAGATGGCCCTACACACCCGTATGGGGGAGATGGCTCTACACACCCGTATGGGGGAGATGGCTCTACACACCTGTATGGGGGAGATGGCTCTACACACCTGTATGGGGGAGATGGCTCTACACACCTGTATGGGGGAGATGGCTCTACACACCTGTATGGGGGAGATGGCCCTACACACCCGTATGGGGGAGATGGCTCTACACACCCGTATGGGGGAGATGGCTCTACACACCCGTATGGGGGAGATGGCTCTACACACCTGTATGGGGGAGATGGCCCTACACACCTGTATGGGGGAGATGGCCCTACACACCTGTATGGGGGAGATGGCCCTACACACCTGTATGGGGGAGATGGCCCTACACACCCGTATGGGGGAGATGGCCCTACACACCCGTATGGGGGAGATGGCTCTACACACCCGTATGGGGGAGATGGCTCTACACACCCGTATGGGGGAGATGGCTCTACACACCTGTATGGGGGAGATGGCTCTACACACCTGTATGGGGGAGATGGCTCTACACACCTGTATGGGGGAGATGGCTCTACACACCTGTATGGGGGAGATGGCTCTACACACCTGTATGGGGAGATGGCTCTACACACCTGTATGGGGAGATGGCTCTACACACCTGTATGGGGAGATGGCTCTACACACCTGTATGGGGAGATGGCTCTACACACCTGTATGGGGGAGATGGCTCTACACACCTGTATGGGGGAGATGGCTCTACACACCCGTATGGGGAGATGGCTCTACACACCTGTATGGGGGAGATGGCTCTACACACCTGTATGGGGGAGATGGCTCTACACACCTGTATGGGGAGATGGCTCTACACACCTGTATGGGGAGATGGCTCTACACACCTGTATGGGGGAGATGGCTCTACACACCTGTATGGGGGAGATGGCTCTACACACCTGTATGGGGGAGATGGCTCTACACACCTGTATGGGGGAGATGGCTCTACACACCTGTATGGGGAGATGGCTCTACACACCTGTATGGGGGAGATGGCTCTACACACCTGTATGGGGGAGATGGCTCTACACACCTGTATGGGGGAGATGGCGGCGGCAGGGGGTGTCTTCATGGGGCTGGGGCTCAGAGGGGTACGGGGCAGCGGAGGCACCGGAGGAGGAGGAGGAAGTATGGCCCCGTTGGAGGCAGGACCTGCAGCAGAACCAGAGGGGGGCGGGGGTTGCATCACAGATCCAGGTTGAATAAAAAAATAAAACACGCATTTGAACTAATCAAAAGCTTTACACCTCCATAACCTGGTTCTTCATCCAGGTCGCGTGGAGCTCGCTTTATCCTGAGTATGTGTACGCGTGAGTGCATGTGTGATGGAAGCAATCCCAACTAAATGATGTTCATAAGTGAAACCAAGAGATGTTGTCAAGTTATAAGTTATAATCAACACTGAATAAGATGTGCAAAAAAACTGATTTAAGAGATTTAAAACGGTTAAAGTCTTGTTTCAAAAATGGTCTAAAACAATAACCAATGATTAACCAAACCAACCACCAACCAACCAGTGCAACGGGCACTAAGTGTAAGGGTTAGTGTAACGGTGTCACTAAGTGTAAGCGTTAGTGTAACCGTTAGTGTAACCACCCAACAAAACCCCCAACCACCCACCCAACCAACCAAACCCCCACCCATCCAAACCCCCAACCAACCAACCAAACCCCCACCCAACCAACCAACTAAACACCCAACCAACTAAACACCCAACCAACTTAACACCCAACCAACTAAACACCCAACCAACTAAACAACCAACCAACTAAACACCCAACCAACTAAACACCCAACCAACCAACCAAATACCCAACCAACCAACTAACCAAACACCCAACCAACTAAACACCCAACCAACTAAACACCCAACCAACTAAACAACCAACCAACTAAACAACCAACCAACTAAACACCCAACCAACTAAACACCCAACCAACTAACACCCAACCAACTAAACACCCAACCAACTAAACAACCAACCAACTAAACACCCAACCAACCAACCAAATACCCAACCAACCAACTAACCAAACACCCAACCAACTAACACCCAACCACCCACCCACCTAACCAACCAACCACCCACCCACCCATCCAACCAACCACCCAACCAAATACCCAACCAACCAACCACCCAACCAACCAACGAGGGGGGCCCCTACACTCGCACGGCGGGCTGCTCAGCGAGGCACTGTCGAAGCTCTTGATGAGGGTCTTCACGGTGGGCGAGGGTTCCGAGGAGGTGGAGGACCTCCGGCTGAGGCCCATGCCCTGACGGAGGGCCGCCAGGTCCCGCTCAACTGCATTCATGTAGTTGTACACGCGGCCTCGCTCCTCGTCCTGCCTGTGGTAGAGCTCAGGTTTACAAACACTAACAGTTCTCTGCCTTGTCCCTGATAAATAATATCCCATATATTGGTGGGGCTCTGATAACCACTGCAGGATCACTCATGGTATTATAAGACACCATACACATCCACATTTATATACACATCCACATGTATACACACACACTAATGTATATCCCTCAGAAAAAGGATTTGTGCTGGTGAACTTGGCTGAAGAAATGACTTTGAAAGGGAACATTAGTAAAACAAAGATTGAGAACCAATGGCATAGAAGCACTCAAGCTGCTAAGCTTGACTTTGGAATGAGCAGCAAAGACACTCCTATATCTACTTCAACCCGCCTGTCTTACTTACTTGCGGCTCTTGACCTCATCCAGCTCCTTCCCCAGCTTGTCGTTCTTTTCCTGGGCCTCCTGGAGTCTCCTCCTCAGGTCACCGATCTCCTCCTGCGCCTCTGACTTGATGTCGTTAGCAATGACCACGGCCGTCTGGAGGTCTGCCTGGAACTGACGCCACTCCATCGATTCCTCCTACACACACACACAATGTTGAGTTAATTTATTTTTTATTATTTTTTACACTTCCTCTCCCCCTTATAAATGATTAACTCTTCCATTAAAGATGGCCAGGAGGTTATGTTTTCCGTCTGTCCGTCTGTTAAGCGTAACTCAAAAAGTTATGTACGGACACAATATTAGGTTACATTACTTATGGACCAAGGAACCGTTGATTCGATTTTGGAGAACATCTGAGTCCGGATCCAGGGGACATCTTGTTGTGGCACTGATGGCCCTCTAGTGGTCATTTATTTAGATTAATTAAATACTTTATTAGTAAATTAAATACTTAATTTTATTTCCAGAGGAATTCCTTGGACTTTCATGAGGATAGTTTGGGAGTTTGCAGAATATTTTCCGAACACAGAAGTGACCACACGGTCCCAACGCTATGTGCAGATACCCTATAGGCCCTCTACTGGTTCTGTTTGGCCGAGCTGGAAAGTAGTCATGAACCCAGCTCACCCTTAATCTGCGATGAAGGATCTTTATTTCTCTCTCCATGTCATGCTTCTGGTCCTGCAGCTTCTTCACAGAGTCTAGACAGAGAGAGAGAGAGACAGATAGAGAGAGAGAGACGGGGAGAGAGAGAGAGACAGATAGAGAGAGAGAGAGACGGGGAGAGAGAGAGAGAGAGAGAGACAGATAGAGAGAGAGAGAGACAGATAGAGAGAGAGAGACGGGGAGAGAGAGAGAGACAGATAGAGAGAGAGAGACGGGGAGAGAGAGAGAGAGAGACAGATAGAGAGAGAGAGACAGATAGAGAGAGAGAGACGGGGAGAGAGAGAGACAGATAGAGAGACAGAGAGACAGATAGAGAGACAGATAGAGAGAGAGAGACAGATAGAGAGAGAGAGACAGATAGAGAGAGAGAGAGACAGATAGAGAGAGAGACAGATAGAGAGAGAGAGACAGATAGAGAGAGAGAGAGAGAGACAGATAGAGAGAGAGACAGATAGAGAGAGAGAGAGATAGATAGAGAGAGAGAGACAGATAGAGAGAGAGAGACGGGGAGAGGAAGAGAAAAAGAGAGACGGAGAGAAACACAGGGACAAAGAGAGAGACAATTATAAATTCATTATAAACTTGTAATTGTTCCATTTGACTCATTGATAGATATTAAATTAGATATATATTCCTAATTAATAGGTAGATATTCCTTATTGATAGGTAGATTGGTCGGTGACCATGAGACTCCAGCTAGTTACGCCCTCTAACCACTCACTCTCCAGCTAGTTACACCCTCTAACCACTCACTCTCCAGCTAGTTAAGCCCTCTAACCACTCACTCTCCAGCTAGTTACACCCTCTAACCACTCACTCTCCAGCTAGTTAAGCCCTCTAACCACTCACTCGCCAGCTAGTTAAGCCCTCTAACCACTCACTATCCAGCTAGTTACACCCACTAACCACTCACTCTCCAGCTAGTTAAGCCCTCTAACCACTCACTCTCTAGCTAGTTACACCCTCTAACCACTCACTCTCCAGCTAGTTACCCCCTCTAACCACTCACTCTCCAGCTAGTTAAGCCCTCTAACCACTCACTCTCTAGCTAGTTACACCCTCTAACCACTCACTCTCCAGCTAGTTACCCCGTCTAACCACTCACTCTCCAGCTAGTTAAACCCTCTAACCACTCACTCTCTAGCTAGTTACACCCTCTAACCACTCACTCTCCAGCTACTTAACCCGTCTAACCACTCACTCTCCAGCTAGTTACACCCTCTAACCACTCACTCTCCAGCTAGTTACACCCTCTAACCACTCACTCTCCAGCTAGTTACCCCGTCTAACCACTCACTCTCCAGCTAGTTACGCCCTCTAACCACTCACTCTCCAGCTAGTTACCCCGTCTAACCACTCACTTTCCAGCTAGTTACACCCTCTATCCACTCACTCTCCAGCTAGTTAAGCCCTCTAACCACTCACTCTCCAGCTAGTTAAGCCCTCTAACCACTCACTTTCCAGCTAGTTAAACCCTCTAACCACTCACTATCCAGCTAGTTACACCCACTAACCACTCACTCTCCAGCTAGTTAAGCCCTCTAACCACTCACTCGCCAGCTAGTTAAGCCCTCTAACCACTCACTCTCTAGCTAGTTACACCCTCTAACCACTCACTCTCCAGCTAGTTACCCCGTCTAACCACTCACTCTCCAGCTAGTTAAACCCTCTAACCACTCACTCTCTAGCTAGTTACACCCTCTAACCACTCACTCTCCAGCTACTTACCCCGTCTAACCACTCACTCTCCAGCTAGTTACACCCTCTAACCACTCACTCTCCAGCTAGTTACACCCTCTAACCACTCACTCTCCAGCTAGTTACCCCGTCTAACCACTCACTCTCCAGCTAGTTACACCCTCTAACCACTCACTCTCCAGCTAGTTACCCCGTCTAACCACTCACTTTCCAGCTAGTTACACCCTCTATCCACTCACTCTCCAGCTAGTTACACCCTCTAACCACTCACTCTCCAGCTAGTTACCCCGTCTAACCACTCACTCTCCAGCTAGTTAAGCCCTCTAACCACTCACTCTCCAGCTAGTTAAGCCCTCTAACCACTCACTTTCCAGCTAGTTAAACCCTCTAACCACTCACTCTCCAGGTCAGTGATGATGAGGTTGTCGTGCAGCTTGACGGCGCGGTGCTGCTCCACCTCGTCCTCCAGCTCAAAGATTGTGTCCTTCATGTCAGTGATCTCAGTGTCTTTCTCCTGCAGCTCCTGACACTGCTTCTCCAGGGCCCGCTCCTGCTCCCCCATCTGGCGCTGAACCTGCTCCTGGAACTCCCGGTACTCCTGGTCCAGCTGTACACACACAGACAGACAACACAATCACATTCATTCATTAAACCATTAGCAGGGCTTAATGACCAGTGCTTTGTTGGCCAACATGAAAACATGTCCTCAGACAGACTTGCTGGCTAACCATCTCAAGTCATGAGTCATATACATTCCACCACAGTAAGGTGGAACATTCCATCTGGGTAGAGAGGACTACTCAGCAGGAGTACACAAGGACGTACCTTACTGAGCATGTCCTGCATCCTGCTTATGTCGTTGTGGGCGTGTCCCAGCTCCTCCTTCATCTTAGCGGCCTTGGCCTCCACCTCCTCCTTGTCCAGCCGCACGCCCTCCAGCAGCTGGAGGATGTCGTTCTTGTCCCCGGCAGTGTGGACGGAGTACATCTCCGCCACCTTCTGCCTCTCCTGGTCCAGCTGGGCCCGGCAGCGGAGCAGGTCTGCCTGGTCTCCGCCCGCCGCCATCTTGTATTCCTCCATTGCGGCGGCGGCCGCCGCCCTGCCCTGGCGCTCGCACTCGGCGACACGCTCAGTCTGGTGGTTGCGCTCCTTCAGAGCTCCGATCACCTCCTGGGCCTCGGCATTGTCCCGCTCCGCCATCTTCAGCGTGTTGGAGAGGTGCTGTTGAACACCCAGCAGCTGCTCCCGCTCGAAGCGCGCGTTGTCGACCAGGTCCACATAGCGCTGCTCCAGCTCCATGTAGCGGCCACTCTTAATGTCTTCCTCTAGCGTGTAGGGCAGGTGGTGCTGCTCCAGCAGCGAGCGCAGGTACTCCACCTGCCGGCCGTATTGCTCCAGCTTGTCGCTCTGCTGGCACAGGGAGTCCATGAGGATGAGCTTCTCCTCGCCCAGCCGCTCGTTCTCCCCGTTCAGCTCCTGGGTGATCTGCTGCAGGTCGGACAGCTCCTGCAGCGTAGCCTGGAGCTCCTCCGCCGTGCTGTGCTGGTTCTCCTCCATTTGGTGGATGCGCTCCGTCAGGCGGGCCACTGAAACCTCGCCGCCGCCGCCTCCTCCTCCTGCTGCTGCTGCTCCCCCGTCCCGCGAGCACCGGCGGCAAGCCGCACTCTCCGACTCAGAGGAGGACGAGGCGCCGGAGGGGGCGTCCAGGGCATCGTCACTGGAGGTGACTGCTTGGTAGGCCTCGCTGGACTCGCTGTCCAGGTTGTCGGCCGTCGTCAGCAGGTCTTCCAGGGAACCCGGCGCCGAGCCCTCCACGGAGGAGGACAGGGCTCCGCTGCCGCCCACCGACTCCAGGCTCGGTGAGGGGCAGCCGAGCGGCTTCTCTGAGCCCTCCAGCCGCTGCTCCAGGGAGAAGCCCAGGGCATTCAGCCGATCTTTCAGCATGCGGTTCTCGCTCTTCAGCAGGTTGAGCTCTACCCTGATGGCACGGTTCTGCTCCTGCAGCAGGAGAAGGGTGGACTCCACATCCGCCGCTGTAATGGCTGACCCCGGGGGCTTCTCATCCTCCTCCTCCTCCTCTCTGGCTATCTCTGGGGGGGCCTCCTCCTCCTCCTCCTCCTGCTGCTGCTGCTGCTGCTGCTGCTCCTCCTCCTCCTCCCCCCCCCCCCCAAGGCCCAGCTGCACCCTCATGTCCCTCAGCTCGCCGCGCAGATGCAGAATCTCCACGTCTTTGCTCTTGGCCAGCCCCAGCAAGTCCTTAACCTTGTTCTCCAGTGCCACCTTGTCGCCCAGCTGACCGTCCGACTTGGACTTGGTCATGCGGCCCTCTGACTCGGCCGGGGGGGCCTGGCCGCGGGAGCGCTTGGCCTGCTCTCCTAGTGCTGCCCCAGACTGCTTCTTGTTGGCCGAGGTCCTGGAGGTACGCCCTGGGCGGTCCCTGGTGGAACCGGGCTCCTTGGAGGCGGAGGTCGCTGCCCGCTTGGCCGAGGCACCTGAGAGGAGGGGGGGGGAGGAGGAAGCCAAGGGATGCTCAGACAACGGCAGGACAACGGCAGGAAATGAATCACGTGACCGACGACAGAACTACCTGATGGGGTCTTCGGCTTGCCGTCGGCTCCGTTAGCGCCGGCGGCGGTCCTCTTGGCCTTGATCACGGCGCTGCCTCCCGCCATGGCTGCTAACAGATCATCGTTGCTCTTAACCTGCCAACCGACCGAGGTCATTAATACACTGTCAAAAACAAAGGCAAACCGTGAGGCGGGTGGCGTACCTTAGGAAGGGCCACAGACGCACCGCTCTTAGCGCCGGCGGCTTTAGCGACGCCCCCCGGCTCGGCCTTCCCGCGCTCGGCGCTCGCCTTATTGGCCGCCGGCCTCGCCGTCTTCTTCATGCTGGGGGAGGAGGTGCCCACGCATCTACACCTCCACCTGAGGAGAGAGGGTACTGCTGTCAGCCAACAGACGGAGGACGACGACGACGACGACGACGACGACGACGATTCTTCCTGTGGGTGTAGAAGGTGGGTGGTGGTGTTTCCAACAGCGGAGGACCGCAAAAGACAGGGCTTCCCATTCTGCGGTGGAACCATCCCAGAGAGACTCCTGGTGTGCGTGTGTGTGTCCAGAGGCTGCCCTTATAAGAGGTTCTGTGTGTTGCTGAAGGCTTTGGGTATCTGTTCCAGATGTGAGAGGGCTGCTTGGGTGGACACAGACAGCTCACAAATAAGGGTCACCAATAGATGGCACTCAAGGTCAATATGGGTCAAGGTCAGTCACGCTATACACTATACACACAATAATACAATTCAAATTCTAACACATTTTGTATTTATTCTTGTCCTATATAGAAAAACGCTGGGGTAGTAATCAATGAACAAACTTTCATGTGTGTAATGTAGCGTTGACTAAATGTCTTGTTAGTGCTCTAATAACAGACCTCAGACCACTACTACCACTTCACACAATAGACGTCTTGTTCTAAATACAAGTTCTGTCATTAAGTCACGTGCAGCTGCTAACCCAGACCACATCGATATCAAAGAATGAAGTATGATTTGCTTTATATCGTCTTATTTTATTGACCTGTATCCATGTGACACTTACCGCTGTGCGTGGAATATGGAAATTAGCTATTTTAGCCTAACAAACGTTTATTACATCCTGGTCATAATCTGGGTGACATTCTTCGAAGAAGAAGTTGAAGAAATGAGTTGTTCTGCTGCTAGGGGCTTCAAATTGTATCAAAAATATATATCAACATCTTATTTGGGCAACAATACATAAACTGCATTTGATTTAAAAAATCTATACTTGTTTGACAGCTTGCAGCTGTGTTCTATTCCTCAAATCTGCACTGAGTCCAACCTTAAACTGAGCATGGAGCAGTCCCAGTTAGGTTTGGTCAAGGTTCATACCCAAGGTAAACCTGGACCAAAACTGCTTAGCTAAGAAAAAATATAGAAGGGAAATAGTCCCAAGAATAAGCCTGGGTCTTTGGAGATCAAAATAATTTACTTTGCATAAAAGGAACACTGATGGTGTGCTCAAAGGTTCACACTTGGCAATAACAAAGTCTTTTTTGAGATTCAATCTCACCAATCTTTTCACGATTCGTATCGCAACTGCTCCATTTAGGAATGATTATGAATTTATAAAAATGTCTACTTCCCTCTTGCCCTAGCACACTTCACTCTTGGAAGGAGGAAATGGCGCCTAATGCATGTCAGCTGGTTTGCTTCAGCTGTGTGCCTTGGAGGTCCAGTTTCTCAGTCCCAGCTGACAGGAGCCTTATGGCTGGCCTTAAAAACACACATACACACCCATAACCACACCACACACAGAGGACATGTCCCTGGTGGTCCACAGTAACCCTACTGATGGCAAGCTTATGAAGAAGTGCTAAAGCCCATCAACAGCACTTTCTCTCTGGCAGGATAAGGGCATTTAGAGCTTTATCGTCATGTACAAAGACAATATCAATAGACCATAATTCATATGTACTCTTATGAATTTAACAACGATGACATCACCTCAGTCACAACTTAGCCAGATTGAGAAATCCATCCAAAAACTGTCTAATAAACCACTGGCAACACTTTGCTTTCCTGCATGTGGGGTGGGGGGGGGGAGCAGCCGGCTGGAGGGAGACAAAGTAAACATTCTTTTGCACCGTTCTCCCAAACGGCGTATGGGCGTCCACTACGGGCTATTACGCTATAAAGCTGCTGCATGACTCTTTGTTAGGTGTAAACACTATGGTGCCCTAAAGCCACTATTCTTGCACACCGTCGCCTCAAACTCACCACTACGAATGGGAATTTAACTCACCACAATGAGTAGCAGCAATGAGGCATTACGAACAGCCACAACACTAAGGAACATCTTTAGAAAGTCACCAGTTTAGCAATGCATTACCATTGATTAGAGTCTTCAACTGTTGTCAGACGATGAAAGCCACTAACTACAACAACAACACAGGCTTGCAGAACTGAACAGACAAATGTCAAAAGTCACGGTTTGATGGGAAAGAGCTTCGGCAAACTGAGACAATGTCATTATTCACTATTGCAGAATGTGACAGATTTGAACCAAACACTTGCATTGATGCCAGTGCTTAACAACACCATGGCTCTGACACACACACACACACACACACACACACACACACACACACACACACACACACACACACACACACACACACACACACACACACACACACACACACACACACACACACACACACACACACACACACACACACACACACACACACACACACACACACACACACACACACACACACACACACACACACACACACTTCTATTGATTCAAGATGTTTTTTATTGCCATTTGCAACAAGTACAATGGAATAAATAAATGCTTTTTATTTGTATTGCACTCCGAGACTGCATCTTAGACAAAGAAAAAAATACTAACAATAGACATGACCAGTGACATGCCAGTCCAGTGACCATGGCTCTGATACGACCAGAGCAAGTGTGCATTGCATTCTGCACAAATGTGTGTGTGTGGGGAGAATAGCGAGGGTGAGGTGGAGAGAGAGGAGAAAGAGAGAGGGGGAGGGGTGGAGAGTAGATAGACAGAAAGAGAGAATGGGGGAGAGAGAAAGCAGGGGGGGGCGACAGCAGGAGGAGACAGAGAGAAAGGTAAGGACCAGTAAAGATTGGAGTGCCCCACTCCATCCTTATTATTACTTTAAAGTACAGGGAGGTACTTCCTTCCCATAACAGGCAGTTCCTTCCCTGTGGTGGAAAGAGGAGGGAGAAAGGTCCCAGTGTGCTCAGCACAGAGCAGACTACACTGTACAGAATCTTCTCCTTCCAGCCGTAATCCAAGTCCAGCCAAGCCCTAGTCCTTTCAGAACACTCTAAAAGGCAACTAAGTGCAATGCAATACAACACTACACCATTAATATATGAGTATGAAAGACATATTTATGTATTTAAATCATTTGTTTTGTTCTGGTCACATGGAGGCTATGTTTCCAAATAAGGTATTGTACTCTACTAGAAACTTTTATAAACCCACAGAAGACCTGGGGTCATGTACCAGAGGGTTAGGGTTAGACCTGGTGTCATGTACCAGAGGGTTAGGGTTAGACCTGGGGTCATGTACCAGAGGGTTAGGGTTAGACCTGGGGTCATGTACCAGAGGGTTAGGGTTAGACCTGGGGTCATGTACCAGAGGGTTAGGGTTAGACCTGGGGTCATGTACCAGAGGGTTAGGGTTAGACCTGGGGTCATGTACCAGAGGGTTAGGGTTAGACCTGGGGTCATGTACCAGAGGGTTAGGGTTAGACCTGGGGTCATGTACCAGAGGGTTAGGGTTAGACCTGGGGTCATGTACCAGAGGGTTAGGGTTAGACCTGGGGTCATGTACCAGAGGGTTAGGGTTAGACCTGGGGTCATGTACCAGAAGGTTAGGGTTAGCCCAGGGTTCATGTACCAGAAGGTTAGGGTTAGACCTGGGGTCATGTACCAGAGGCTTAGGGTTAGACCTGGGGTCATGTACCAGAAGGTTAGGGTTAGACCTGGGTTCTTGGTTGGTAGTTCAACAAAAAGGGGCATCAGCGAATGAGGACAACAGTGTAGGACGCCATCGTAGTATCCCAATCTGGACTTTGTGAAGTCGTGCTTGACAACGCCTAGCAGCATCACCGCTAACGTTAGCACTAGCCTTAGCCATCGCGATTCATTGAAGTGCGCCAGATGGATAAATAGCCGGACAAATATCCCGATAAAGGCTGACATGAGTCATGGATCACAGTAACGTTGAACACATGTTACTTTAGTACTCAAGAGTTGACCAAATGGACAACTAGCCAGCTAACGGCTAACTGGCCATCTCTCACAAAGTAAAAGCACACTGCCGTCCTTTTAGGGTTAATGGTAGTTTAGTTTACTGTAGTTTATTCTGCTGTCGTTCAGGGTAGTTCGTTTTATTGTCGTTTAGTAAGCACATCGTGTCGTCAACCACAACACTAACGTATAACAGCTCGTCGTGTTTGGGTTAGCTTCCCTACCGCTACATAGAAGTACCACGATATACATTATACATGTATATATTAATATATATACATGTATTAATATATACTTCAGTTATCCTCCAACATAACTATCATCCCGACACACCAGGGGGTGTTTCTAACGTGTGAGCGTAGTCCCAGAATGTGTGTGATGTGAACCCAGTAGTCAGTTAGCTCCATGTTAACTAACCGTTAACAGAACAGGTCCGAGCAGATCACCACATGCTCCTGGTCTACAACCAGTGACCTGGTCTCAAACCAGACTACTCTCGTAGTCTTGTGGACTCCCCCCGGCGAACGTCGTTGCCCTAGTCTCGCCGGTCCTTAGAACCAGGTCTCTATACTTCATGGAGGTTCCTACCTTCAGTCCTCGGGGTGGAGACGGCGGACACACGGAGCGTCTCCAGTGCTACGACCGGACAGGGAACCCCGCAGCGGGCCGGGGGCGGGCCGGGGCGGGGCCGGCCGGGGTCCTGCCTCCTCGTTACATCGTTACCTCGTTACCTAGTAACCGCATTACCTCGTTACGATGCATTTTTCTATAATAAAAAGAGGAGTAAATGTACAGTATATAAAACATTAACAATATATAGAAATATAATATATTTATTGGTCACATACATGAAATGAGTTCCTCTGCATTTAACCCATCCTAGTATGAGCAGCAGTGGGAGGCTATATGGATATACAGCGCCCGGGGAGCAGTGTAGGGGTCTGGTGCCTTGCTCATGGGCACCTCGGCAGTGCCCAGGTGTTTCAGGGACTTGAACCGGCAACCTTCCGGTTCCCAAGCCAAGTCCTAACAGAAAGAGCTACTGCCGCCCCTTAGCCTCCACTGAAGTGCTCCGATGCTGTCTTACCAGTGAATATGGTGGTATATTCCATATGAACTATAGATAATAATTGTAATAGGAAAAAAGCATATGTGTGCCACCTAGAGTCAATACATTATCTTTTTTACAGCATTTTAAACATTAGGGGAATTCAAACGCTGTCCCTATTGATCATCAGCAGGGACACAATTTAAATATGTCTAGAAGAAAATGTGCAGATACATCTCATTATCTCACTGGTTAATTCGATTAGATTAGATACAATTAAAAATTAAATAATAATAATAAATAGTATTTATAAGCACACTTTTCATTTGAGTAGACAAAACTCAAAGTGCTACAGAGTAAAAATGGTTAAAACAAAACAAGCAGCGACGTTTACTTTTTAAAACATTTGTAAAAGGCTATTCAAAAAATGTGTGTTTTTAGGCCTTTTTTAAAAGCATCCATAGTCTGGTGTCCTCAGCTGGTTTGGGAGGGCGTTCCACAGTCTGTGGTGTCCTCAGCTGGTTTGGGAGGGCGTTCCACAGTCTGTGGTGTCCTCAGCTGGTTTGGGAGGGCGTTCCACAGTCTGTGGTGTCCTCAGCTGGTTTGGGAGGGCGTTCCACAGTCTGTGGTGTCCTCAGCTGGTTTGGGAGGGCGTCCCACAGTCTGTGGTGTCCTCAGCTGGTTTGGGAGGGCGTCCCACAGTCTGTGGTGTCCTCAGCTGGTTTGGGAGGGCGTCCCACAGTCTGTGGTGTCCTCAGCTGGTTTGGGAGGGCGTCCCACAGTCTGCGGTGTCCTCAGCTGGTTTGGGAGGGCATTCCACAGTCTGCGGTGTCCTCAGCTGGTTTGGGAGGGCATCCCACAGTCTGTGGTGTCCTCAGCTGGTTTGGGAGGGCATTCCACAATCTGTGGTGTCCTCAGCTGGTTTGGGAGGGCATTCCACAGTCTCGGAGCAGCGGAGCAGAAGGCTCCCATGGTTTTCAGTTTGGTCCTGGGGGGAAGGAGGAGGTTTGCCTTTTCAGAGCGTAGGCTCCTCCTGGAGGTTTGTGGGGTGAGCAGTTCCTGGATGTATGAGGGCGCATTTCCATGAATGCACTGATAGGTAAAGAGGGTGATTTTGTAGTCAATCCTGAGTGAGACCGGGAGCCAGTGCAGTGATTTGAGTATGGGTGTGATGTGTTCAGGATCAGGATCCTATTAGCGCTGTTCTGGATGTATTGCAGCTTGTGGATGTTCCTGCTTGGAATCCCAATGAGAAGTGCGTTACAGTAGTCTAGCCTGGAGGAGACCAAGGCGTGGACAAGCTTTACAGCATCTGGCAGACTGAGTGTGGCGGAGTTTAGCGATATTTCTGAGGTGGTAGAAGAAAATGTTTTATGTGGGCCTCAAAGGTCAGATGAGGATCCATTTTAACACGAGAAGGTGATGTTGGTGATGGAGGATGAAAGGAGCTGATGTGGAGTGCCAATTAGAATGGCTTCAGTCTTGGAGCTGTTTAATTGAAGGAAGTTGTGCTTCATCCACACCTTTATCTCCTCCAGGCATGTGGTTATGTTGGATGATGGCAGAGGTGCGGAGGGGGTTGGGTTTGTTCTGATGTAGAGCTGTGTGTCATCAGCATAGCAATGGAACGATATTCCATGCCGGCTGATGACACGACCAAGGGGGGACATGTATATGGTGAAAAGGGTGGGGCCGAGGACTGATCCTTGAGGGACACCACAGTTCACAGAGTGTGTTTGGGATTTTGCCGCTCCCAAGGTGACGTGCTCAGTCCTCCCGGTGAGATATGAGGTGAACCAGTTTAGGGCAGAGTTAGAGAGTCCAATTGTCAAGCAAAGACGATGGAGTAGAATGTCATGGTCGACGGTGTCAAATGCTGCAGTTAGATCCAGGAAGATGAGGAGGGATGGAGATCCGTTGTCAGCTGTCATCAGGAGGTCATTGGTCACCCTGACTAAGGCCGTTTCTGTACTGTGGCCCGGGCGGAAACCAGACTGGAATTTTTCAAAGAGGTTATTGAGTTTAAGATGTTCCTGAATCTGAATGGCAATTACTTTCTCCAGGACCTTCGATATAAATGGCAGGTTGGAGATAGGTCTGTAATTAGGGGTCTAAGGTGGGTTTTTGAGGAGTGGTTTAATGACAGCAGCTTTTAATGGGGATGGAACATGACCAGACTGGATGGAGTGGTTTATCACTGAAGTGATCAGGGGACTTATGGCACCAATGTTAGATTTGACCAGGGCTGTGGGAAAGGGGTCCAGGGCACAGGTGGAGGGTTTCATCTTTTTGATGATGGCCTCAACTTCATTCTGCGAGATGTCAGTGAAACAGCAAAGAGGCTGGTAGGTCCGGGCTGGGGGTTGACGGTCAGGACTGGGAGAGCAGTGGAGTTTGAGAGGAGAGAGCGGGGGGTCTCTACTTTTTTCCTAAAGAATGCGATGAAATGATCACACTGCTCCTCTGTGGTGTCTTTGTGTAAGGGAGTCTGAGGTTTGAGGAGATGATTTATGGTGGAAAAAAGTTGCGTAGAAGTTGAGTAGAATTTTGACCGCGTGTCTCTGACGGACTTTGCATAGGCCTTTTGGTATTCTCTATGCCTGTCTGTGAACAGTGAGTCCAGAAACCTTGAGGCACCGCTCGAGGACACGTCCCGCTGCTGTCTTCATTTTCCGCAGCTCACAGGTGTACCAGGGGGCTGAGCGTGTGAAAGTGACTGTTTTGGTTTTGATAGGTGGAAAGCGTGGAAAGCTGAGTTGGGTTTGGGAGGCCGGTAAATGAGAAGTATTGTCAGGGGGAGGGGGGGTTTACATTTAAATCAAAGGCATTCAAATGAGGATAGCACAGGCAGAGGCAGGGGGGACAGTTCCAGTTCATTTATATGTATTATTACTAAGCCACCACCACGACCAGTGCTGCAGGCTTTTTCCAGGTAGCTGTAGCCAGGGGGACAGACTTCATTTAGGGCAGAGTAAACCTCAGGTTGTTGCCACGTTTCCGTGAGGCACATGAAGTCTATTCCCTTGTCCATGATGTGGTCTTGTTGATGAATGATGATTTGTTTATAAGGGATTGTGCATTAAACTGTTATATTTTGACTGTGGATGAAATGGTGGATTTCTGTAGGGTCCGGAGTAAACTGGAATCCACGCTTTTGATTAGATTCAAATGTATTGTCATTGTACAGCACAAGTACAGCACAGCAAAAATAATTTGGCACTTAACCAGAATGCAAATGTTGCAGTAAAGTGCATAGTAATATATAATTTACATTACAGCATTACAGTCATTTAGCAGACGATTTTATACAAAGCGACTTACAATTGTATGTTTCAACAAAGGAAGGTAAGAGAACAACTTGTCACCAGAAGTCAAAAGTGCATTTCATTTCTAACAAGTCTCCAAGAACTGAACCAGTGCTCAGGTAGAATTACAATAAGTTCAGCTAAAAGTGTAGTAAGGGAAAAGTACAATAAATTGGCAAGCAATATATAACAATATCTAGAGCAATATCTACCGATCTATAATATGTAATCTATCTAATCTTCCTGTAGTCCACAACCAGCTCCTTGGTCTTCTTGACGTTGAGGGTGAGGCTGTTCTCCTGGCACCACTGCTCCAGCGATCCAACCTCCTCCCTGCAGGCTGTCTCGTCGTCGCCGGCGATCAGGCCCATCACTGTCGTGTCGTCAGCAAACTTGACGATGACGTTGGAGTTGTGCATAGCCATGCAGTCGTGGGTGTAGAGGGAGTAGAGGAGAGGGCTCAGCACGCATCCCTGGGGGGCTCCCGTGTTGAGTGTCAGTGGCTCTGAGGTGGTGCTGCCCATCCTCACCACCTGGCGGCGGTCCGACAGGAGGTCCAGTATCCAGCTGCAAGTGGATGGGGGCACGCCTAGACCTCTAAGCTTGGTGTCGAGCTTGGCAGGAACTATCGTGTTGAACGCTGAGCTGTAGTCCACAAACAGCATTCGCACATAACAGTTCTTTCCCTCCAGGTGGGAAAGGGCAGTGTGGAGGGCCATGGCAATTGCGTCGTCCGTGGATCTGTTTTGACAATATGCTAATTGCCATGGGTCCAGCGTGGCAGGTAACACAGAGCAAATAAAGTCCTTGACCAACCTCTCGAAGCATTTGCTGACAATCGAGGTGAGGGCTACAGGTCTATAGTCATTCAGGCAGGTTACCTTGGGTTGTTTTGTTTTGTTTGGGTTGTTTTGTTTTGTTTAGTTGGTGGACATCTTGAAGACCGCGGGAACAACAGCCTGGGACAGGGAGAGGTTGAAGATGTCTGCAAAGACTCCTGCCAACTGGTCTGCGCATGCTCTGAGGACGCGGCCCGGGATGTCGTCGGCCTGCCGCCTTACGGATGTTCAGCCGCTTGAAGGTGCGGCGCACATCCGCCTCCGAGATGCTCAGCAGGCTGGTCTCCTCAGGCGGCGCTGGCTTCGGCGGGCTGCCGTTCACGTCGAACCGAGCAAAAAAAGGATTTAGCTCTCCTGGGAGGGAGGTAGAGGAGTTCTCTACACAACTGGTTCTCCCTCTGAAGTTCGTTATCGTCTGTAGCCCCTGCCACATACCCCTCGCGTCGTGACTCTTGAATTTCTCCTCCACTCTGTCCTTGTACTCCCGCTTGGCAGAGACGATGGTCTTACAGAGGTCATCAGGCTCTCGTATATACCTCCATATTCCCGGAGCCAAAGGCGGCGTTACGCACGTGGAGGGCAGCGCGAAAATCGCCGTTAATCCACGGTTTCCGGTTGGGATATATCCGAACCGACTTGGTCGGAACAACGTCATCTATGCACTTCTTGATGAACCCGGTGACCGACGACGCGTACTCGTTGATGTTATTGTCCGAGGCAACACGGAACATGTCCCAGTCAGCGCGATCAAACCAATCCTGCAGCATAGAGTCCAATTGGTCCGACCAGCATTGGACCTCCCTCACAGCATCGGTTGCTGCTTCAGTCTCAGCCAGTAGGCGGGGAGCAGCTGGATAGAGCGGTGGTCTGATTGGCCGAACGGTGGGCGGAGGAGGGCCTTGTAGCCATCACGGAAGGGAGTGTAGCAGTGGTCGAGGATCCGCTCGCCCCGTGTGTTGCTCGTTGTGTGTTGGTAGAACTTCGGGAAAACCATCTTCAGGTTCTCCTTGTTAAATAATAACAAAACATAAAAATAACTAAAAAGTATATATAAATCTATACAAGAGATTATCAAATCCTATTCTTAAAGTGTCAGTTATGTCTTGTATGTCTCTATCCTGATGATTTGGTCCTGGTTGGACGTTATCCTCTAACTCCGTTCTAGCCCTAAACACAACCCTACAGGATTAGATCAGATTATATTAGTATTATTATTAGACTATCTTATTGACACGGGGCCTCCATGCATATTAGTATTCCCATGTAGGCCTAATTAATAATAATATAAGCTAGGTAACCCTATTGTAGGCCTCGTGGTCATTTAGTTGCTGGTTGGTTTACGGTTCATTCATTGATCCACAATAACCACATTCACCACAAGCACGATGAAACGATTGTGAATAATTATCGTGAATAATAATAATAATAATAATAATGGTGAGTAGCAGTGGCGAAGCGTGTCTATCACAACTGGACCTTCTGTAGACCAGGGGTTCCCAAACTTTTCAGCCCGCGACCCCCAAAATAACAGACTGGAGACTGGCGAGGGGGGGGGTTGGTATGTCGCGATCGCGAACATCGTGAAGTCCAACCGCGATCATTGTGTGTGGCTTTTATTCAATGATGATACGTCGTGAATCTGTCGGAATCAGAAGTCCTTTATTTGTCACTCACGTTATTATTAACAATAATAATACAAATGATTAAAAAAAAATAAAGAATAATAATAAAATAAAGGTTCCTTTATCCTTCCTTATCCCAAGTGAAGGAGTTCAAGTATCTCGGGGTCTTGTTCTCGAGTGAGGGGAGGATAGAGCGTGAGATTGACAGGAGAATAGGTGCAGCGGGAGCGGTATTGGGTGCACTTTGGCGCACCGTTGTAACCAAAAGAGAGCTGAGCCAGAAGGCAAAGCTCTCGATCTACCGATCAGTCTTCGTTCCTACCCTCACCTATGGCCATGAGCAATGGGTAATGACCGAAAGGACGAGATCGCGAATACAAGCGGCCGAAATGAGTTTCCTCAGGAGGGTGGCTGGTATCTCCCTGAGGGATAGGGTGAGAAGCTCAGTCACTCGTGAGAGACTCGGAGTAGAGCCGCTGCTCCTTCGCGTAGAAAGGAGCCAGTTGAGGTGGTTCATCTAGTAAGGATGCTTCCTGGTCGCCTCCCGAGGGAGGTTTTCCAGGCACATCCAACTGGGAAGAGACCACGGGGCAGACCGAGGTACAGGTGGGGTGATTACATCTCCACACTGGCCTGGGAACGCCTCGGGATCCCCCAGTCAGAGCTAGTCGATGTTGCCAGGGAGAGGGAAGTTTGAGTCCCCTGCTGAAGCTGCTACCTCCGCGACCCGATTTCGGATAAGCGGGAGAAGATGGATGGATAAAAAATAAAAAAAACCTCATGGGTCATGTTTGGCTAATTCATGGGAGGATATTTCATTTGGAGTTTTATTTTATTTTCTTTGATTTTGATTGGCTAAAAGTATGCATGCAGAGAGTGATTGGCTTAGATAGAAATGGGGGCGGGCTTAATGAACGTAATCTGGGTGGTAGGGGAACGGAATGACAGTTATAGAGTGATATGGGAGTTGGTAAGTTGAGCTCTGAATGATTGTGTATTTTGTTAATCTTTTCTGTTAGTTCGTTCACTGTTGATTATTTACATGTACTAATAGATCGATGTGTTTTGTCAGTTTTACAATCTGTTAAACTGTTAATGAAGGGAGAAAACCAAAACGAATTGTGTCAAGTCTCATCATTCCACCCGAACTGCCGGAGTAAGCAGAAGATCTTCACCCATTCAGCTAGCTAGAGGGAGAGCTGAACAATTGTAAAACACCCGCTGACGACCAGCCTGAAGAGGACGGACCGTCAGCTAGCTAAGAAGAACAAACACGGTTGGACGCAACAGGAGCTCCGGGAGGACAAGGACCCATTCACCGGAGGCGAGAGCAAGCTAAAACCTGGTCAGGTTAGTGACGCAGCCGCCAGCCGGCAACAGAGCCGTGGAGCCCGCAACTGTAGCTAACTAGCTACCTGCTAGCTAGCGTAGCATTAGCCAACTAAGCTAGCGTTAGCTCTGTTGTCGCAATAGCACAACAGGCGCGCGGTAGGGCTTATAGTACTCAAAGCTACAGCTAGCTAGGCAGGTAAGGAGTGTAAGAATCCGCAGCTAGCTTCAGCTAGCTAGCCCAACTGCAAGAATCCACAGCTAGCTTCAGCTAGCTAGCCCAACTGTAAGAATCCACAGCTAACTAAGCTAACCTACAAGACCCACCAAGAAAGGAATTGTGAGCTAATAGCAGCTATTCAGAGAGCTACCCACACCCAGCACTCATTCTCTGTGACTCTATTGACTGTTTGCATTAAAATAGGTTTGTGTGTACCTGGGTATTAAGTCGTCGGGGGGAGGAAAATCCTCTCCCACTTTATTATTTTATTTTAGCAGTATCCCTGGGAGGACCCCACGGTGAACCTGGTTCCGCTGCCGAAGACTAGGTAAGGAAGTGCAGGGACCAGTGCAAATCAGCTCAGGGAGTCAGAGAGGGCTGAAGATATAAGATAGAAAGACGAAACAGGTACACACAGTTTATTTCTGAGTCACAGGCAAAATGGAGGCACTGAAGATTGAAAGGGAAAAATTGGCAGTCACTTTTGAGAGAGGATATCGCCATATCATCAGGTCAGTGGCATTAATGGGCGAAAATGACATGAAACGCGAGTGGATGGCGCTCCTGTCAAACGCGAAAGACCTAAACTCTGCAAACGACAATTATGAGGTAGGTTTGCGGGCCAAAGCAAGTCAGGAACCTGAGGCAGGTAACAGTCAGCTTCTTCAAGACATCACCAATGCCGCTGAGGAGAGCGCTCAGAAGGTTGAACAGGTCGGTCACGTCATAAAGGCCAACATGTGGACAAGGTTCGCGGAAATCAAACTTTCATCCGCAATTAGACGAGCAGAACGGAGTCACGAAGGCGCGAAGAGGATCAGTCTAGAAGAGGCAACCCATGACATTTGTAAAGAACGAAGCACACTCACAGAGAACCTCATCATCAAAGCGCGAAGTCTGTTATCAAGCTGGGAGGAGTGGATCCCTGTAGTTGAGGCGTGCAGCACGAGAAAGTCGCTAGAGGAGCTGGAGGACAAAAGGGATGAACTTTGGGAAAAGTGTGTGACTGAGTTTGGAAGAATTGAGAAGAAAAATACTGACAAAATGGCCGACAAGGCCGCCGCAGCAAAGCAAATAGCCACCGACGCTCTCGCCGAAGATGAGAGGAAAAGGGCAGACGCTCTCGCCGAAGAAGAGGCCAAAGATCGAACGACAGATAAAGAAAACAAAGAAGCTATTGCCAAGCTGGAAAGGAAAGCCGCTGAGGCAAGACTGAGGTCAGCTGATAGCGTGGCCGAGTTTGAGAAAGAGACAGCGAAAGTGAAATTGGAGGCCGAAGGAGAGATCGCTGATGCAAGGCAGAAGGCGGCCGTGATTGAGTTGAAGGCAGCAGAAATAGCCGCTCAAGAGCGCGCCAAGCTACTGGAGGCTCAGCGGGAGGCATGGGAACAAGCCCGGGAGGCAGGGCTGGAGAGCGCCACATCTGGAGGCAACCGCACTGGAGCCATCTCCAGGATCAAACTCCCTCCAACAAGGCTTCCCGTGTTCAGCGGGTGTATGAGAGATTTTCATCGCTGGCGGAAAGATTGGGAAAGCCTGCAGCGGCAGGGAGACCCATCGGGGTCGCCAGAGGTGAAGAAACTCCACCTCCTCGAGAGCATAGACCGAAAGGTTTTCGAGGAGCTCAAACTCTCGAGCTACCGCTCAGCGGAAGACGTATTCAAAGCCTTGGAGAATCGGTTTGGAGACAAGGCAACCATCGCGCTGCAAATTATTGAGGAATTGGAAAGAATACCGGCGGTAAAAGGAAACCAGCCGAGGAAAGCGATCGACCTTATTCAGGCAGTGGAAAGAGCCCTCATGGACCTGACAGACTTAGGAGAAGTGGGCGCTATGAAGAACCCACTTGTACTTAAAGCCATCGAGAGCAAACTGCCAGATCGTGTGCAGGAAGGCTGGATTACCTTTGTAACCGAACCCGAAAACCAAATCACCCCAGACAAGCAATTCGATGCTCTTCTTCTGTTTCTGAAAAGGCAGGAAGTAATCCTCGAAAGGATGGCGCGAGTCCGAGGCTCCACAGAAACCTCTGAAAGAGCACCAGAGAAGCCAGTCAGATGGGAGAAGAAGGCGTTCACAAGGGCCACGGAAAAAGACTCACCGGTAAATAAAGAAGAAGAGGAACATCAAGGTGAGACCAGAGTCACGGGCAGGAGCTCGGAAAGAAGAGAAGAGTGTGACATCTGTGGAAGCGATCAGCACGGTGGCAAAATATTCTTCTGCCGAAAGTTCAAGAGTCTCAGTCTGGCAGAGAAACGAGCCATAGCAAAGCAAAGCAAAGCCTGTCAGAAATGTTTGGGCATGCACGGCGCCGACGGAGAGTGTAGTAACCGGTACCTGTGCAGAACGTGTAAGCAGAATGAAGGAGGAGCGAGTCATCACTACCTTCTGTGTCCCAAGTGGAGTGAGGGAAAGAAGACAGGGCCAGGGCTCTCTGATAAGCAGCGGGAAGTCCTGGACTCTTTGGGGCTCAACCCTGAACAGGAAAAGAGGGTGAAGGACGCATTCACCAGTAAGGCTTCGATGACGCTGAGCACGGGCGCAGAAGGCGGAAGTCTCTTCGCGGAGAATGGGCCAGAGGAACATCCAGTACTAATGATGATATTGACAGTCAAAACAGAAGCAGGTCATGCCCTGGGAACCCTCATAGACCTCGCCTCCGACACAAATTATATCACCAACCGGGCCGCCGATCGGCTCCAACTGGAGCGGAGGCAAGTAACACTGACTGTGCATGGGGTCGGTGGAATGAAGGTCAAGGTCAAGACTAACAAGTACCTGCTAAAGGTCAGGGCGTGGAGCAACAACAGATGGAGTCCCCACGAGATGGTATGCTACGGGCTCGACACGATCGCTCGTGCAGACAAGGTCATCAGTCCAGAGCGACTCTGTAAGTTCTTCCCTGGGGTCGAGAAGAAAGAGCTGGTCCGACCTGAGGAAATCGAGCTCTTGATCAGCCACCGAGAGAGACGACTCGCTCCACGGTGGATAAGAAGGACGGGAGACTTAGTGCTGTGGGACGGGCCTCTGGGGAAGACCGTGGGAGGAACGCACCCAGACCTGTTTGAAAGTTGGGAAAGATCCGCACACAACTCCCAGACGCACTTTGCGCGTTCTCTGAGAACGGAGGCAGTAAGATTTGAGGAGATCCCCTGCAAGACGCCCAGCGCCAAAGAAGAGGATGGAGACCAGAAGCCGCAAGGTCATGAAAAGACCGGGAGAACAGCTGCAAGCAGCAAAGAGGTCCTCGAGTGGTGGAGCTGGGATAGCATCGGCGCCGCGTGCGAGCCAAAATGCGGAGAGTGTCGCTGCGGAAATTGTCAGCCGGGCGGGAAAGAGATGACTCTCGCAGAGGAAAAGGAGGTCGAAATCATCAAAAAGGGCTTGACTTACGTAATGTCTGATGACCACAGCGACCTGCCGCACTGGGACACAGAGTACCCGTGGACTGAGGACCCCAGCTCGCTCCCGAACAACAGAGGAGCGGTAGAGGCTACATTCCGGAGGACCGAGAAGCGATTGGAGAGGGACCCGGTGTGGAAAGCGGCATACGCGGCGCAGGTGCATGAGATGATCCAGAGAGGGGCTGCGGTCGAGTTAAACGAGGAAACGATCAGTAAGTGGGACGGACCTGTGTGGTACGTAAGCCATCAGATCGCTCCCAACCCCCACTCTGCCTCCACACCGGTGCGGCTCGTGTGGAATAGCAGCCAGGAGTTTCGGGGAACCAGTTTAAACAGCATTCTGCTGAAGGGCCCGGACGTTCTGAACCCCATCCGTGCGGTCCTGTTGAGATTCCGGACCGGAGAGCATGCAGCCATCGGGGATATTAGGAAAATGTACAACTCTGTTTGGTTGCGAGAAAGGGAAGTCCACCTCCACCGCTTTCTATGGAGGGACACGGCGGAAGAAAAGATCAAAACCTACGCAATTACCCGCGTCAACATCGGGGACAAGCCAGCCGGATGCATCGCCCAGCTGGCCATGAGGGAGACGGCAAGGCTGCCAGAGTTCGCCCACCTAAAAGAAGAGCGGAGAGCGCTTGAGGAGGACACCTATGTAGACGACATTCTAACGTCTCATAACGACAGGAGAAAGCTGAAGAGCATCACGGAGGGAATCGAAAGGATACTCAACGCTGGAGGTTTCGCTCTAAAACCATGGATCCAGTCAGGTCAAAGTGGGAGGAGCAAAGAAAGCCAGCCTGCAAAAACAAAGGCCAATATGGAGCCAGAATCAGAGGTGTTGGTGCTGCCTAATCAGCTGAGCGAGGAAGACAACAAAGCGCTTGGAGTCGGGTACCATGCAGAAGGGGATAAGTTGTTCCTTATGGTTTCCATCAACTTCTCCAAAAAGAAACTGAAGGTGAGGACAGAAACCAATCTCTCAGAAGAAGAAATTGAGGAAGGAACGCCGAGCCCCCTAACGAGAAGGGAGCTATTGAGCCAGGTGGCGGGCCTGTATGATCCCGTGGGTTTGGCCACCCCGGTGAAGGAAAAAGGTGCCATCCTGGTCAGAAAGGCCTTTCAGGAGATGGGGAAATCCGACATCAGACAGAACACATGGGACAACCCACTCCCCCTTGAGCTCCGAGCCGACGCAATCAGGCTCTTCAAAGAGTATGCGAGACTTGGAAAGGTCAGATTCGAGAGGAGCCTAACACCGCCTGGATGGGAAAGAAGGCCATGGGGCATCACCTTCTCGGACGGGAGTGATAATGCGTTCGGTGCCGTCCTCTACCTGAGGTGGGAAACATCCAGGGGAGTGGCTGTGAGGCTGGTCGAGTCAAAGGCCAAATTGACGCCGATAACTCAGAAGGGGGATGTCGTTAAATCCGAACTGTGTGGGGCCATAATCGCATCCAGGCTTAAGGGCTTCTGGGAGAAGCAAGGTCGACTGGGCGTGGAGAGATGGTTTCATTTCGTGGACAGCCAGACCGTCCTGGGGGCCATTCAAAAGGAAAGCTACGGCTACCAAACATTCTACGCGAACAGGATCGGAGAGATCCAAAGGGCTGGACCTACTGACGACTGGTGGTGGATCCCCGGAGATCTAAATGTCTCAGACCTCGTCACACGAGGCTGCCCGCCGGAAAGCTTGGGAGAAGGCTCGACCTGGCAGAATGGTCCGGAGTTCCTGGCGTGGGCAGTGGAGAAGTGGCCCATGAAGTCTGCGGCGGATGTGGCTGCAAGTGCTCGAGACAGCGTGAGCAAGCTGCAACGGAAAGCATTCACTGCAGCTGTAACACGCGCTCAGGCGAGGAAGGGGCTGGACCCGAAATGCGCCATTGAGGAGGAAGCAAATGCAAAGGGGACATCCACACCGGTTGGGAGTTCCAGGGACCCCGAGCATGAGAGGGAGAGGCTCTGGGGCGCTGCTCTCATGGACCTGATTGAGCCAGAACGCTTCGGTGAAATAGGCAGGCTCATTCGGGTAGTTGGGTGGGTCCGGCGAGCTGTTAAGCAGTGGTTGTTTTGCAGGAGGGCTCCAGAAGATGCAAAGTGGGAGGCTACTCGCCCGAGGGAGACAAGAAGCGGAGTTAGCCTCGGCGTCCAGGAGCTAAACGCAGCTTTCCGTGACCTGTGCCTGGCTGCACAGGATGGAATAGAATTTCCTAAAACGACTTGGGACAGACTGGTAGTTAAGAAGGTCGAAGGGTCGGGGCTGCTGGTGTGTTCCGGAAGAATCCAGGAGGAGGAGGCGAAGGAGGTGGGAATCCCACTTGTCCCCTACACTGCATGGATCAGCACTCTGTTGGCAAGGGAGGCCCATAAGGTGAACCACGAGGGGTTGGCTGGCACCCTATTGAAGATGCGCAAGAAGGCGTGGGTGATTCAGGGTCAGCGGGCTGCATGGAAAGTAGTCAACGCGTGCGTCCCCTGCAGGAAAGTCAGGGCCAAACGGTGCCAGCAGATGATGAGCGACCTTCCGCGGGAGCGCACCGAACCTGCTGCCCCATTCGAGTACACCTCTGTGGACCTATTCGGCCCCTACGAGGTCATTGACGTTGTCAAGAGAAGGACAAAGTTAAAGGTCTGGGGAGTCGTCTTCTCCTGCATGGCCTCCAGAGCCGTCCACGCTGACATGGTGGAGAGTCTGTCAACGGAGTGCTTCCTAAAAACGTACTTCCGTTTTACAGCTATTAGGGGTCACCCGAGGAAGATGTGGTCAGATCAGGGGACAAATTTTGTCGGAGCTCAACCAGCTCTGAAAGCGCTGTATGACCAACTCGGCAAGGTGGACAGGAAGACTGTGGAGGACAGGACCGCTCGACACGGCACGGAATGGGCGTGGGTTTTCCATCCTGCTGACGCACCCCATCGGAATGGAGCGGCGGAGGCGTCAGTTCGACTGCTCAAGCGGGCGCTGAGCAATGTCGGGAGGCTCGGAAACCTCACCTGCTTGGAGTTCCAGACGGCGCTCTTCCTGGCAGCCGATTTAGTGAACGAGAGGCCAATCGGCGCCAAGCTCCAAGTGCGAGATGATGCGGTCGAGGTGGTGACGCCCAACACGCTGCTTCGAGGTAGAGCTGGAGACCCGGGGACTTTTGATCTGGATGAGTACCCGTTTGTGAAGCTGAGGGCCGTCCAGGAAGAAGTGGGACGGTTTTGGCGACAGTGGAGTCAACTGGCTGGGCCCGGACTTTTCATCCGCACCAAGTGGCACAGAGAAGCCCGAAATGTGGCCGTAGGAGACGTGGTCTGGTTGGCTGACCAAAATGCCCTAAGGGGGCAATTCCGCCTGGGGCGGGTGGTGGAAGCGAGGCCAGACGAAAAGGGGCTGGTTCGGGACGTGAGAGTGAGGGTTTGCCTAAGCCAGCCTGCTCCAGGAGTGGGGGCTTCAGGACGAAGAAGGAGCGAAGGCCGCGATTTCTTCCCAACGCTCGACCGAGACGTCAGGCGGGTGGTCGTGCTGCTTCCCGTGGAGGAGCAGTAAAAAGAACTTTATTGAAGAGAAGGAAAGTTGTGGTCCATCTAGGTATAAAGGACCAATGGACCAAGTGGGAGGTGTTTGGCTAATTCATGGGAGGATATTTCATTTGGAGTTTTATTTTATTTTCTTTGATTTTGATTGGCTAAAAGTATGCATGCAGAGAGTGATTGGCTTAGATAGAAATGGGGGCGGGCTTAATGAACGTAATCTGGGTGGTAGGGGAACGGAATGACAGTTATAGAGTGATATGGGAGTTGGTAAGTTGAGCTCTGAATGATTGTGTATTTTGTTAATCTTTTCTGTTAGTTCGTTCACTGTTGATTATTTACATGTACTAATAGATCGATGTGTTTTGTCAGTTTTACAATCTGTTAATGAAGGGAGAAAACCAAAACGAATTGTGTCAAGTCTCATCATTCCACCCGAACTGCCGGAGTAAGCAGAAGATCTTCACCCATTCAGCTAGCTAGAGGGAGAGCTGAACAGGTCACATCAAGAGGATTCTGAAATCATCTCGCGACCCCCCTTCGGGGTCCCCTAGTTGTAAAGCAGTGTCCATGTAGTGAAGTAACAGCCCATCATCTTCGCCATTTTGACGTAAACTCCTACTTTTGACGTAGTGCTACGAAAAAACGTAGCACTACGCTAGATCCCCTCTCGCTCCAGCCAGTAGACCTTCTAGCTCCCTATTGAATACGCCCATTGGCTACAAATCACTATATGATTGGTTGATCAAATTGTCAATCCAAACATACGCTCTCATTTAGTCTGAGGGCCAAAGTCATCGGGAATACTTTGGTTGAAGGATATTCTATATATATTATTACGTTACCATTAACAATTAGACGGCTCGATGTCTGGTCAATGTAACATAATAAGGAGACGGTAGCCAAAGTAATTAACAAAGAATATTTAATTAATAATTACCATGGTTGAACGACAGACAAGAACACATAACTGCACAGACAGGATCAGCACCAGACAAAGTTGAAGACAGAATACTTATACATGAGGGAATGACGAGACGAGACACACCTGGGTTGATTACAAATGGGTACACCTGGGCACCCCCAGGTGTTGAGGGAAAACAATAAGGACTACAAAACCATGACAGGGAACTACAGCTAGACATGACCCATCACACTAGGAGTGCCTGATCAGGGCACAAACACATAACATATATATATGATTGGTTGCATTGTTTTTCCAACACAAAACCACTCAAATGCATCGTGCATGGACCGAGAAAGACAAACAAATCAATGTAACACTGTAATATAACAGATAACACAGATACCATTCTCATTTATTCATTTGATTTAAATTTGATTAAATTGTATTACATTTTATTAATACAATTAATTCGATTTTTTTTGTTTCATCTGAGAGTTCCAGGGTCTTCTCTGAATACCTTGAAGGCCCTGACGCTTCACCACTGGTGAGTAGGCCTAATAATAACAATAATGATAATAATGGTGATTCCTAATAATAACTGACATGAGACATTGAAGCGGCTCTATAAATCTAGTCGGTGCCACCACCATTTGAAAAGGCTGATTTGTCCCCATGGCTTTTTAGAAGCACCATTTGTTGTGAAATGTTTGACAACGTTTAGCAGCTCAATAAAATAAATATAATGAAAATATGAAATATGAAATATAGAAGAAAAATGGCACGCTGTCCAAACATAAGTAAACTAAAACAATACGGGGGGGGAGAGAGAGGGCCGGGGGGGAGAGAGAGGGCCGGGGGGGGAGAGAGAGGGCCGGGGGGGAGAGAGAGGGTTGGGGGGGGAGAGAGGGCCGGGGGGGGAGAGAGAGGGCCGGGGGGGAGAGAGGGCCGGGGGGGAGAGAGAGGGCCGGGGGGGGAGAGAGAGAGGGTCGGAGGGGGAGAGAGAGCCGGGGGGGGGAGAGAGGGCCGGGGGGGGAGAGAGAGGGTTGGGGGGGGAGAGAGAGAGGGTCGGAGGGGGAGAGAGAGCCGGGGGGGGAGAGAGGGCCGGGGGGGGAGAGAGAGGGTTGGGGGGGGAGAGAGAGGGTTGGGGGGGGAGAGAGAGAGGGTCGGAGGGGGAGAGAGAGCCGGGGGGGGGGGAGAGAGGGCCGGGGGGAGAGAGAGAGGGTCGGAGGGGGAGAGAGAGCGGGGGGGAGAGAGGGCGAGGGGGAGAGAGAGGGTGGGGGGGAGAGAGAGAGGGTCGGGGGGGGGGGAGAGAGAGAGCGGGGGGGGAGAGAGAGGGTGGGGGGGGAGAGAGAGAGGAGGGGGGGGAGAGGGCGGGGGGGGGGAGAGGGACGGGGGGGGAGAGAGAGAGGGTCGGGGGGGGAGAGAGAGAGGGTCGGGGGGGGGGAGAGGGCGGGGGGGAGAGAGGGACGGGGGGAGAGAGAGGGTGGGGGGGGAGAGAGGGCGAGGGGGGGGGAGAGAGGGCGGGGGGAGAGAGAGGGACGGGGGGGGAGAGAGAGGGGGGGGGGAGAGAGAGAGGGCGGGGGGGAGAGAGGGAAGGGGGGAGAGAGGGAGGGAGGAGAGAGGGGGAGGGGGGGAGAGAGAGGGGGGGGGGAGGGAGAGAGGAGGGGGGAGAGAGAGGGGAGGGGGGGAGAGAGGGAGGGGGGGAGGAGAGGGAGGGGGAGGGAGGGAGAGGGGGAGAGAGAGGGAGGGGAGGGGGAGAGGAGGGGGGGGGGGAGAGAGGGAGAGGGGGAGAGAGAGGGAGGGGGGGGAGAGAGAGGGGAGGGGGGGGGAGAGAGGGAGGAGGAGGGAGGAGGGAGGGGGGAGAGAGAGGGAGGGGGGGGAGAGAGAGGGTGGGGGGGAGGAGAGAGGAGAGGGAGGGGGGGAGAGAGAGAGGGTGGGGGGGGGAGAGAGGGGAGGGGGGGAGAGAGGGACGGGGAGGGGGAGAGAGGAGAGGGGGGAGGAGAGAGAGGGACGGGGGGAGAGAGGGTCGGGGGGAGAGAGAGGGACGGGGGGGGGAGAGGGTCGGGGGGAGAGAGAGGGACAGGGGGAGAGCCACCCTCCCCCATCTCCTACCCCTCCCCCCAGGACCCCTGCGTGGTCTCCCCCATCTTCTCTTCTCGCGGTGTTTCTTGTTCTCACGCATCTCGTTAAATTAACAATTAACAAATTAATTAACGATTAATTTGTTTGTCAAGATCATGAACAGATCAATTGCCACTTAAGTGTGTTAAAATCATAAACAGATCAAATAGCTTGTTAAGATCATTAATGGATTAATGAGTTAGGTTTACGCTGCTATTTAAAGTTATTGTATGCATTTATTTTTATTTAAATATCTTTATTTGTGAACAGAAACAGTCCTGGAGGCCTTATATTGATTTAACATGATTTAACCCTTTACATCCCAACCAGACTCAGACTGCAAAGGGTCCTTATACTATAGGCCTATATAGATCTATATATAGAGATATATTTAGTACATATATCATACCTTCATAGACCTATAAATATAGAATATTGTCAAGAGCAAACATTTAGTTTGGGAGTCTCAATAAGTCCACTTGAGGCGCTTCTCAGCTCAGTCCGGGTTCACGGTTTAGGGTCCAGGGTTCACGGTTTAGGGTCCAGGGTTCACGGTTTAGGGTCAGCCTTTTCTCTTCTCTTCTCGCTCCACGAGTTTGTCCCTCCGCTGCGCCACAACGTCTCCCCCTGGTGGTGAGGCGGGGGACTGCAGGTCGGGCTGCGCCAGCCGGGCCAGCAGCAGGTCGACGCTGCGCTGCAGCACGGCGGCCACCAGAGGAGCCTCGGTGCTGGAGAAGCGGCCCAGCACATGGCGCTCCACCGAGGTGCTTCCCTCCGGCCTCCCGATGCCCACCCTCAGCCGGAGCATCACCTTACACATTAAAGTATTACAACACATGTTTACAACACATGTTTACAACACATGAACAACCACACCGATCACAGAAGAACCGGTACGGATAGAGGTAAGGATAGAGACCTAACCGGTACGGATAGAGACCTAGCCGGTACGGATAGAGACCTAGCCGGTACGGATAGAGACCTAGCCGGTACGGATAGAGACCTAACCGGTACGGATAGAGACCTAGCCGGTACGGATAGAGACCTAGCCGGTACGGATAGAGACCTAACCGGTACGGATAGAGACCTGTACTGTTAAATCTATGTAGCATTGTTGCATATGTACATATAATTACACAAAACATATTTGTATTATTATTTTAAATTGTATTTATCTGTATTTGATATGAACTCATAGGAGAGGTTTACTGCAGCTCCTCCCCTTTTTGACCCTTTAAACATCATCCATCTCTTCCTGGGACGTGAGCGAGGGGGGGGGGGGGAGGTCCCCCCGTGGTTTATTGATCCCTCCTTCATGAGGGGGAGGGGGGGGGGGGGGGAGGTCCCCCCGTGGTTTATTGATCCCTCCTTCATGAGGGGGAGGGGGGGGGGGGGGGAGGTCCCCCCGTGGTTTATTGATCCCTCCTTCATGAGGGGGAGGGGGGGGGGGGGGGAGGTCCCCCCGTGGTTTATTGATCCCTCCTTCATGTCAGGTGAGTTCAATACGTCTCTTGGTCATTATAACATGGGGTCGTTTGTATGTAGGAGCTGATCTGAACCTTTTTCCTGACAGTTATTTATTATTTTGCATTGGTCGGGTATGTTATTATACTTACTTTATTTAAAAAATGTAATTAAGTTATGGACGATCTTTCCTGGGAGGTGCGTGAGGGAAGAGGAGTATATACAATATCTATTTCCATAATTATGTATAATATATAGTGATACATGATAGTTATACATGATGTATTATATAATATATAGTTATACATCATATATAATATAATATATGATTATAACTATATACTATATAATATATAGTTATACATCATATATTATATATGATTATAACTATATATTATATAATATACGATTATAACTATATTATATAGTATATAGTTATACATCATATATTCTATTAAATATAGTTATACATCATATATAATATAATAGTTATAATCATATATAATATAATATATAGTTATATATCATATATATAATATAGTTATAATCATATATAATTATATATTATATTATATAGTTATAATCATATATTATATAATATATAGTTAAACATCATAAACAATATAATAGTTATAATCATATATTATATAATATTTATAATCATATATAATATAATATAGTTATAATCATATAATATATAGTTATACATCATATACAATATAATATAGTTATAATCATATATTATATAGTTAAACATCATACACAATATAGTATAGTTCTAATCATATATTATATAATATATAGTTCTAATCATAGTAAAAAGTCTTACGTCGCTCTGCAGAACGTCCACACAGGAACGTACACCGTTGTGGCCTCTGTGAGGAGAAGCGGGGTCAGAGGTCATTCAAACACATACCTTCAGTCTAACCCCCAACTCAATACCTACCAAACCAGAACTCAACCCTAAACCTAAACTGGTTTAGTTAACGTACACTTGAAGTGACAGAGAGGGTTTTTCAGGCCCACGCTGTTAAATGGTTGAGGGTTAGATTTAAGTCACAGAACGTTCCTGAGTGGTCGTCAGGTCCGACCCCAGAAAGAGTCTCTGGACCAGAACCCTAACCCTTATCCAAAAAATAACCCTAACTCTAACCCTAATTCTAAACATAACCCTAACCCTAAACCTAAACATAATCCTGACTCTAATCCTAATCATTACCCTTACTCTAACCCTACTCCTAAACATAACACTAACTCTAACCCTAATCGTAAAACATTACTCTAACCCTACTCCAAAACCTAACCCTAACTCTGACCCTAATCCTAAACATAACCCCAACTTTAACCTAACCCTAACCTAAACCTAACTGTATCATCTGCCTTACGGAGACATGGATGTCGGAGGGGGTTACCGACGCAGCTATCGAGCCGATGGGATTTTCCGTCCACCAGGCGGACAGAACAAAGGCTCTCTCCGGTAAAGATCGCGGAGGGGGGGTATGTCTCATGATAAACAGATCTTGGTGCAAACAAAGTCATGTACATCCCCTCAAGTCTTTCTGTTCCCTGGACCTGGAGTACCTGATGCTTATGTGCCGTCCATACTGGCTACCATACAGACATACAGCTACCATACAGACATCTTCAACCTCTCCCTGTCCCAGGCTGTTGTCCCCGCGGTCTTCAAGATGTCCACCATCGTGCCTGTCCCTAAACAACCCAAGGTAACCTGCCTGAACGACTATAGACCTGTAGCCCTCACCTCGATTGTCAGCAAATGCTTCGAGAGGTTGGTCAAGGACTTCATTTGCTCCGTGTTACCTGCCACGCTGGACCCATGGCAATTTGCATATTGTCAAAACAGATCCACGGACGACGCAATTGCCATGGCCCTCCACACTGCCCTTTCCCACCTGGAGGGAAAGAACTGTTATGTGCGAATGCTGTTTGTGGACTACAGCTCAGCGTTCAACACGATAGTTCCTGCCAAGCTCGACACCAAGCTTAGAGGTCTAGGCATGCCCCCATCCACGTGCAGCTGGATACTGGACCTCCTGTCGGACCGCCGCCAGGTGGTGAGGATGGGCAGCACCACCTCAGAGCCACTGCCTCTCAACACGGGAGCCCCCCAGGGATGCGTGCTGAGCCCTCTCCTCTGCTCCCTCTACACCCACGACTGCATGGCTATGCACAGCTCCAACGTCATCATCAAGTTTGCTGACGACACGACAGTGATGGGCCTGATCGCCGGCGACGACGAGTCACTTTTACCGTCAGGCAGGCAATACCGCAGTATCAAGTGCCGTACAAATAGACTTAGAGATAGCTTCCACAGTCAGGCCATCAGGCTGCTGAACAAGGGCGTATAGCATATAACAATGTATATTTTATTACATTGATTTATATATACATATTGCTCTTTTCTGTGCCGATATTTTGCATTTTATAAATTGCATTTTTATTTTTTAACTTTATTCTATTTTTATCTTATTTTTATAACTGCTGTCTGTCGTCGGGTTTTGCACATAAGATTTTCACATCACTGCTTTATACTTGTGTAAACTGTGAAGTGACAATAAACTTGACTTGACTTGACTACTCTAACCCTAATTCTAACCCTTACTCCAATTTTAACCCTAAACATCACCCAAACTCTAACTCTAACCCTAAACATCACCCAAACTCTAACCCTAATCCTAAACCCCAATCCCTAAACTAACCCTACTAACCTGGCACTGCCTCCGTATTTGAAGGCCGTCTTCCCCAGCGGTTTGTCCAGCTCGTCGTGGACCAGCACGATGTCTTCAGCCCGCACACCGTACTTAGCCGCTAACACACAGGAGACGGAGCACAACACGCTAGGGTCACATAACACTCAACACGCTACGTCAACACTCAACACGCTACGTCAACACTCAACACGCTACGTCAACACTCAACACACTACATCAACACTCAACACACTACATCAACACTCAACACACTACGTCAACACTCAACACACTACATCAACACTCAACACGCTACATCAACACACAACACGCTACGTCAACACTCAACACGCTACGTCAACACTCAACACACTACATCAACACTCAACACGCTACGTCAACACTCAACACGCTACGTCAACACTCAACACACTACATCAACACTCAACACACTACATCAACACTCAACACACTACATCAACACTCAACACGCTACATCAACACTCAACACACTACATCAACACTCAACACGCTACATCAACACTCAACACACTACATCAACACTCAACACGCTACATCAACACTCAACACGCTACATCAACACACAACACGCTACATCAACACACAACACGCTACACACACACACTACGTCAACACACAACACACTACATCAACACCAACACACTACATCAACACTCAACACACTACATCAACACTCAACACACTACATCAACACTCAACACACTACATCAACACACAACACACTCAACACACAACACACTACATCAACACACAACACACTACATCACACACACACTACTCAACACCACACTACATCAACACTCAACACGCTACATCAACACACAACACACTACGTCAACACACAACACACTACATCAACACTCAACACACTACATCAACACACAACACACTACATCAACACTCAACACACTACATCAACACACAACACACTACATCAACACACAACACGCTACATCACACGCTACGTCAACACACAACACACTACATCAACACTCACAGCTACGTCAACACACAACACACTACATCAACACTCAACACACTACATCAACACTCAACACACTACATCAACACTCAACACACTACATCAACACTCAACACACTACATCAACACTCAACACGCTACATCAACACTCAACACACTACGTCAACACACAACACGCTACATCAACACACAACACACTACATCAACACTCAACACACTACATCAACACTCAACACACTACATCAACACTCAACACACTACATCAACACTCAACACGCTACATCAACACACAACACGCTACGTCAACACACAACACACTACGTCAACACACAACACACTACATCAACACACAACACACTACATCAACACTCAACACACTACATCAACACTCAACACACTACATCAACACGCTACATCAACACACTACGTCAACACACAACACACTACATCAACACACACACACACACACAACACACTACATCAACACACAACACACTACGTCAACACACAACACACTACATCAACACTCAACACGCTACATCAACACTCAACACACAACACACTACGTCAACACACAACACACTACATCAACACTCAACACACTACATCAACACTCAACACGCTACATCACACACACACTACATCAACACTCAACACGCTACATCAACACTCAACACACTACGTCAACACACAACACACTACATCAACACACAACACGCTACATCAACACGCTACGTCAACACACAACACACTACATCAACACTCAACACGCTACGTCAACACACAACACACTACATCAACACTCAACACACTACATCAACACTCAACACACTACATCAACACTCAACACGCTACATCAACACACAACACACTACGTCAACACACAACACACTACATCAACACACAACACGCTACATCAACACACAACACACTACGTCAACACACAACACACTACATCACACTCAACACACTCAACACACAACACTACGTCAACACACAACACACTACATCAACACTCAACACACTACATCAACACTCAACACACTACGTCAACACACAACACACTACATCAACACACAACACACTACATCAACACACAACACGCTACATCAACACACAACACACTACATCAACACGCTACGTCAACACACAACACACTACATCAACACTCAACACACTACGTCAACACACAACACACTACGTCAACACACAACACACTACATCAACACTCAACACGCTACGTCAACACACAACACACTACGTCAACACACAACACGCTACATCAACACACAACACACTACATCAACACGCTACGTCAACACACAACACACTACGTCACCCACCTGCCCTGGCGACAGACACCCCGTTGATGTTCATCAGTAGTTTTGGTCGGAGGAGGACCACCGTCGTGTCCTGGATTTCAGAGACGATGACCTCACCGGACACGTGCTTGTCGCCATGCCAACGGTGGGCGGGGTCCAGGCGGGCGGCCATCGCCCCGAGCACTGCCATGCCCACGCTGTGACGGGTCGCCTCCATCCCGGGGTTCCCCAACCCCACCACCTAGCAACCACACGCAGCAACCAGTTATACCATCACCTAGCAACCACACACAGCAACCAGTTACAGCATCACCTAGCAACCACACGCAGCAACCAGTTACAGCAACACCTAGCAAACACACACAGCAACCAGTTACAGCATCACCTAGCAAACCACACGCACAGCAACCAGTTACAGCAACACCTAGCAAACACACACAGCAACCAGTTACAGCATCACCTAGCAACCACACGCAGCAACCAGTTAAAACATCACCTAGCAACTAGTTACACCATCACCTAGCAACCACACGCAGCAACCAGTTACAACATCACCTAGCAACCACACGCAGCAACCAGTTACACCATCACACACACACACACACACACACACACACACACACACACACACACACACACACACACACACACACACACACACACACACACACACACACACACACACACACACACACACACACACACCACACACACACACACACACACACACACACACACACACACACACACACACACACACACACACACACACACACACACACACACACACACACGTCACCCCGACCGGACAACACGCTTGGACAGAGGCACCCCACTGTGTCTCACAGTGACGTCACACAATGACGGGTAGTCTACTTCGTAGAGGTTTTATTTAGAACACAAAGATGGTAGGATAGGTCTCCTCTCTCCCCCCCCCCCCTCTCTCTCTCTCTCTCCCCCCCCTCCCTCTCTCTCTCTCTCTCTCACCCTCTCTCTCTCTCCATCCTCCGGCCCCCCCCCCCCCTCTCTCTCTCTCTCTCTCTCTCTCCTCTCTCTCTCTCTCTCTCTCTCTCTCTCTCTCTCTCTCTCTCTCTCTCTCTCTCTCTCTCTCTCTCCATCCTCCGGCCCCCCCCCCCCCCCTCCCTCCTCTCTCTCTCTCTCTCTCTCTCTCTCTCTCTCTCTCTCTCTCTCTCTCTCTCTCTCTCCTCTCTCCCTCCCCCCCTCTCTCTCTCTCTCTCTCTCTCTCTCTCTCTCTCTCTCTCTCTCTCTCTCACCATCCTCCGGGGCCCGTCCCCCCCTCTCTCTCTCTCTCTCTCTCTCTCTCTCTCTCTCTCTCTCTCTCTCTCTCTCTCTCTCTCTCTCTCTCTCTCTCTCTCTCTCTCACCATCCTCCGGGGTCCGTCCCTCTCTCTCTCTCTCTCTCTCTCTCACCATCCTCCGGGGCCCGTCCCCCCCTCTCCCTCTCCCTCTCTCTCTCTCTCTCTCTCTCACCATCCTCCGGGGCCCGTCCCCCTCTCTCTCTCTCTCTCTCTCTCTCTCTCTCTCTCTCTCTCTCTCTCTCTCTCTCTCTCTCTCTCTCTCTCTCACCATCCTCCGGGGTCCGTCCCCCTCTCTCTCTCTCTCTCTCTCACCATCCTCTGGGGTCCGTCCCCCCCTCTCTCTCTCTCTCTCTCTCTCTCTCTCTCTCTCTCTCTCTCTCACCATCCTCCGGGGTCCGTCCCCCTCTCTCTCTCTCTCTCTCTCTCTCTCTCTCTCTCTCTCTCTCTCTCTCTCTCTCTCTCTCTCTCTCTCTCTCTCTCTCTCTCTCTCTCTCTCACCATCCTCCGGGGCCCGTCCCCCCTCTCTCTCTCTCTCTCTCTCACCATCCTCCGGGGTCCGTCCCCCTCTCTCTCTCTCTCTCTCTCTCTCTCTCTCTCTCTCTCTCTCTCTCTCTCTCTCTCTCTCTCTCTCTCTCTCTCTCTCTCTCTCTCTCTCTCTCTCTCTCTCTCTCTCTCTCTCTCTCACCATCCTCCGGGGTCCGTCCCCCTCTCTCTCTCTCTCTCTCTCTCTCTCTCTCTCTCTCTCTCTCACCATCCTCCGGGGTCCGTCCCTCGTCTCCATCGGCGGACCGCAGCTTTGACGCCGCAGCAGAAGTCGAGTCACCAGGCGGCTCAACGCGTTCCTCATCGCAGCGAAGTGGAAGAACTTAGAGAGAAGAGCCGCCACGAAACCCCGAACCCCCTGGACGACCCCCGACGTCCTGCTCGTCATCCACACGCCTCGCCAACTCCGAGGATTCAGATCTTATGGATCGATTTAGACAATCCTGGTGACATTGTAGTGATCACAATAGTGTTGTCAGCACAAGTACACAATGACGCGTTCATTGATCACTTCCGACGGTACTTTGGTAATGTCAGTATTGGTTTTAATTAAAACGATATACTATCAATAAATCAGCAATACGTCCAACCTGTAGGTCACGCCGCGTCGTGGGGGTTTAAAGGTGGATCATAATAACACTGAAGCTTCCAGAGTCAACCTCTTCCTGTTCCGTCAGCTCACAGCGCCCCCCAGCGGGCGGATTCACACGCGCACACGCACGCACACGCACGCGCGCACACGCACACGCACACACGCGCACACGCGCGCACACGCACACACACTCATTGCTTTATAATGTTTTAAACCAATTGCTTACTTGCTTTAGATTGCTTTTAAATACATTATATTAAGTTTTTCATTTATCATGTCAGAACCATTGAAATATGATATTGGAGAGTGAAACATATACTAGCTAATGACAACAATTACGGAGTCACATTTTGTATATTATATTCTTCATATTCCCAGAGTTGTGTTTCTATAGATTATTAGTTAAAAGTCACAATTCTTGACTTGTAGGATATTAAAATAACCGCAAAAAATGTCAGGAGTCAGAAGAGTTTTTGTATATCATTTTATTTGGACTGCATTTTGACAGCGCTTTTGGCAAGGCAGCAGCCCGGCGACCCGCTGTACCTCCTGCGTACCGTCTGCGTCCATATCTCCAAGGTCACTCCGGGGGAGGGGCGCAGGGCGCGGCGTCGGCTACCGGCCTGCAGCGCTCCACCACGCCGTTGATCTCCCCCAGCTGGACGCCGTCGTACTCTCCGCTGACCGAGGTCCAGCGGGTTTCCCCGCGGGGGTTAGTGCGACTCAGCCGGGCCGTGAAGGGCAGGTCGGCGGTCATCTTGCGGCCCTCCATCCTCACGGTGCAGGCGTGGTTCGGAGGCACCCGCATCTCCACCGCCACCACGTGGCCCACGGTCTCCTCCAGACCGGTGCCCTCGGAGAAGAGGACCGTCTGCTCCCGGGTGAAGTCCACGGTGCCGGGGCCCAGCAGAGGCACCTTGGCCTTCATGGTGGTCACGGAGCCGTTGCGGGTCTCCCGGCCGATGTCCCAGGTCTTCAGGGTGCTGCTGCTCTTCTCCAGGGACACGCGCTTATCCACGCCGCGGCACTCCAGGTTGGTGACGGTGGCCAGCTGCAGCATCTCGGGGGGGTGGTGGAACAGCTCCATCTGGTCCAGGGCGTACACCACGTGAGAGATGTGCTGACTGTAGGCGTCCCGGTCGATGGCGAGCACCTGGTACGACTTGTACCAGTACTCGTCGCCCTCCCAGGGCAGGAAGAAGGCCTCGTGCTGAGCCACCACCTTGCCCAGGCCGTACTTGTTCTTCCCCACAAAGATGTCCACGCCGGGGCAGGTCTGGACGGCGTGCGGGGGGACGGAGCCGTACGAGTCCTCCTTCCACCCCAGGAACTCGAAGTGGTCCACGTTGACCAGGACCTGGAACTGGGCGGAGCTGTACTCCTGGTCGGCGTAGGGGTACAGGCAGACAGCCTCCTTAGCGGGGCTGTAGAAGCCCGCCTCACAGCCCACCTTACACACGTAGTCGGTGCGTCCTGCGTAGCCGTTGAAGACACCCACGGTGCCGTTGGGGAGGACCCCGTCCCAAGTCTCCCACCGCAGGTTCACGTTCTCCCCGAACAGGTGGGGGCCCTCGGGGAGCCCGGCCACGGGAGCCATCTCCCGGGGGGGGGCCGCTCTGGGGGCGTCCAGAGGGGGGACCGCCTCGCCCAGCTCTGGCTTCAGCTGACGCTCTGGATCGCCAGAAAAACAACAACCCTTTCATTATTATAACACATCATTAGTAGGGTCAAACTAACCCGCCTCACGACGGTCAAAACACAGCTGGTGTTACGTGTACGTAGAGCGGGTCGTCTGGCAACCAGAAGGTTGCTGGTTTGATCCCTCTGCTCCTCCTGCCAGTGTGTGTCCCTGAGCTAGACACCCTAACCCTGACTGCTCCTGTCTCCTTGTGCATGGATGACACCGCTGGTGGTGTATGAATGTGTGTATGAATGGGTGTATGAATGGGTGTATGAATGTGTGTATGAATGTGTGTATGAATGGGTGAATGTGAAGCATAACTTAAATCTAAATCTGGAGGATTGAATTGGGAAGCACCAGAAAGGGAACAAATGTTATGTTTTTTCCCATCAAATCGACCAGTAAGGTAGAAGGCCAGACCAGGAGCCTAGGAATAAAGACTCTAATGACTAAACGCTCGTAACGCTCTATGAAGAAACACTCTGCTGGCCTCAGGGAGGCGCTGTCCTCCACCGTAAGACACAAGAACATTGTTCTGTTGAGACGTACCTAGGTTTTAGTTTGACTAAACGGTTAGCCCACAGAGATGTAGGTTTGGGGGCAGCAGCAGCTCAGGAGGTAGAGAGGCCGTCTGACACGGTTGCAGGTTCCATCCCCCGGCTGCCCTAGCCAGGTGCGGAGGTGTCCTGAGCAATACACCCTAACCCCTAACTGCTCCTGACCTGCCGGCTGTCGTTTTGCATGGCTGACTCCACCGTCAGTGGATAAATGGGAATGGGGAGTAAGCATTCCATTGTTCTTGTTGCATATGGCAAAAATCTTGAATTTGGAATCTTGAATGGGTGTGAGGCTTGACTTTGAGCGCTTTCAGTGGCCACACTGGTTAGAAAAGCGCTATATAAATGCAGCTCATTTACCATTTAGAAGAAGGTAGTAGTATTAGAAGGTAGTACTAGTAGGTAGTAGGAGGTAGTACTATGAGAAGGTAGTACTAGTAGGTAGTAGGAGGTAGTACTATGAGAAGGTAGTACTAGTAGGTAGTAGGAGGTAGTACTATGAGAAGGTAGTACTAGTAGGTAGTAGGAGGTAGTACTATGAGAAGGTAGTACTAGTAGGTAGTACTATGAGGAGGTAGTACTAGTAGGGTTAGGTAGTTAAACTCACCACAGCTACACAGCTGGAGCAGCAACAGCAGAAGGGGAACAACGTGTCTCATCTAGAGAAAATAAACAGTACTACAATATGAATATAGTACTACAATATGAATATAGTACTACAATATGAATATAGTACTACAATATGAATATAGTACTACTAACAAGGTAGGGAAATAGTACTGACATATAACTACAGTATTAACATGGTACCAACATCGTACAAACACAAACCAAACTGCAGTTCTAATGAATAACTGCAGTAATAACAGTATTAACATGTTCTAATAAATAACTAATAAAGAAACAGTAAAGTTATGGATTATAGATTATAGATTATAGATTATCGAGCTCTGTACTGATCTCTACCTTCTCAGCTCTTCTTCTCGTCAGAAAGACAATGCTGTCTGTGATCTAAGAGAGAGAGAGAGAGAGAGAGAGAGAGAGAGAGAGTGGACAGAAAGTAGAGAAGAGGGA
>CM051017.1:1275200-1292700 GCA_027704905.1 Muraenolepis orangiensis
CCGCACCTCGCCGATCTCCACGCCGTCGTACGTCCCGGATACGGAGGTCCACTGGGTCTCTCCGTTGCGGTAGGTGCGGCTGAGGCGGGCCGTGTAGGGGATGTCGGCGGTGAACTTGCGTCCCTCCATGCGCACGCTGCAGGAGTGGTTGGGCGGCACGCTGATCTCCACGGAGACGGAGTGGCTGAGGGCCTCGGTCACCGAGGTGCCCATGGAGAACTGGAGGGTCCTCTCCGCTCCCAGCTCGATGCCGCCGGAGCCCAGCAGCGGGATCTTGGCGGTGATGCTGCCCGTCACCCCCAACGTGCTGCTGCGGCCGATGTTCCAGGTGGTCTCCACCTCCGTGGTCTTGGAGATGGTCACCGTCTTCCTCACCGCTTGGCACTCGTTGTTGGTGATCCCCGAGAGACGCATGGTCTCCGGCGGGTACTGGAAGATCTCCGCGTCGTCCAGGGCGTACACCACGTGAGAGATGTGCTGGCTGTAGGCGTCCCGGTTGATGGTGAGCACCTGGTACGACTTGTACCATATCTCGTCGCCCTCCCAGGGCAGGAAGAAGGCCTCGTGCATGGCCACCACCTTGCCCAGGCCGTACTTGTTCTTCCCCACGAAGACGTCCACACCGGAGCAGGTCCTCACCGAGTGTTTGGGCGCCGATCCGTACGAGTCCTCCTTCCACTCCAGGAACTCAAAGTTGTCCCGGTTGACCAGCAGCTGGAAGTCAGCGACGCGATACTCCCGACCGGAGTAGGGGACGTGGCAGTAGGGGCCCAGACTGGGGCTGTAGAAGCCCGCCTCACACTGGTACTTGCAGACGTAGTCGATGCGTTTGGTGTAGCCGTTGTAGATGGCCACAGCGCCGTTAGGCAGCGAGTGGTCCCACGCCAGCCAGCCCAGGTTCACGTTGTCGCCGAATGCGAAGGAGGAGGAGGAGAGATGCTCTTCCACGCCTGTGGGGGTCAGGGGGGGCGTCCCCACCTCCCCATTCAGACCCGAGAGCACCGGCTCCTGTCCACGGAGCGCTGGGTTCAGGGAGGCTGGAGGGGAGAGACGGACAGTGTGAAGTCAACATCTAGGATCCAGGTCATATTGTATATTGGCACTTTATTTTTTGTTTATATTGAAAGATGTTAGACCGGGGGTTTTCAAACTGGTGTCCGCAAAATAATTGTAAAATTAAATTATATATATATTGTTTTTTTTTAGAAAATTGTGCTGTTTCCTTCAAATAAAAAGCATATCTACAGATGGGGACCATTTGTGCCAATCAAACAAGCATATTGTGTTCATTAGTCCCGCCCATGTTAGCTTTGGGCCAATAGAAACTCTGATGTGATTGTGACACATCACATTAATCATGACTCATTCACGTCACAAATGTACATAACAAAATATCGGCAACAATGCATACTGCTAGAATGTATTTATTGTCAAATATGGTTAGTCATTACATTTTATGATTTTATGTTTAATCATAACCGTTAATAGTTTGGAACTCAGTATTTAGGAAATATTTGAGGAGGAGAGGGTGTAGGTGTGAGGCGGAGGGTGTAGGTGTGGGTGGAGGGTGTAGGTGTGAGGTGGAGGGTGTAGGTGTGGGGTGGAGGTGTAGGTGTGAGGTGGAGGGTGTAGGTGTGAGGCGGAGGGTGTAGGTGTGAGGTGGAGGGTGTAGGTGTGGGGTGGAGGGTGTAGGTGTGAGGTGGAGGTGTAGGTGTGAGCGGAGGTGTAGGTGTGAGGTGGAGGGTGTAGGTGTGGGTGGAGGGTGTAGGTGTGAGGTGGAGGGTGTAGGTGTGAGGTGGAGGGTGTAGGTGTGAGGTGGAGGGTGTAGGTGTGAGCGGAGGGTGTAGGTGTGAGGTGGAGGGTGTAGGTGTGGGTGGAGGGTGTAGGTGTGGGGTGGAGGGTGTAGGTGTGGGGTGGAGGGTGTAGGTGTGAAGTGGAGGGTGTAGGTGTGGGGTGGAGGGTGTAAGTGTGAGGTGGAGGGTGTAGGTGTGAGGTGGAGGGTGTAGGTGTGGGGTGGAGGGTGTAGGTGGAGGGTGTAGGTGTGAGGTGGAGGGTGTAGGTGTGGGGTGGAGGGTGTAGGTGTGAGTGGAGGGTGTGGTGTGGGGTGGAGGGTGTAGGTGTGAGGTGGAGGGTGTAGGTGTGAGGTGGAGGGTGTAGGTGTGGGGTGGAGGGTGTGGTGGAGGGTGGGTGAGGTGGAGGGTGTGGTGTGGAGGTGTGGTGTGAGGTGGAGGGTGTAGGTGTGGGGTGAGGGTGTAGGTGTGGGGTGGAGGGTGTGGTGGGGGTGTAGGTGTGGGTGGAGGGTGTAGGTGTGGGGTAGGGGTGTAGGTGTGAGGTGGAGGGTGTAGGTGTGGGGTAGGGGTGTAGGTGTGAGGTGGAGGGTGTAGGTGTGGGGTGGAGGTGTAGGTGTGGGGTGGAGGGTGTGGTGTGGGGTGGAGGGTGTAGGTGTGGGGTGGAGGTGTGGTGGTGGAGGTGTGGTGGGGTGGAGGGTGTAGGTGTGAGGTGGAGGGTGTAGGTGTGAGGTGGAGGGTGTAGGTGTGGGGTGGAGGGTGTAGGTGGAGGGTGTAGGTGTGAGGTGGAGGGTGTAGGTGTGGGGTGGAGGGTGTAGGTGGAGGGTGTAGGTGTGAGGTGGAGGGTGTAGGTGTGGGGTAGAGGGTGTAGGTGTGAGGTGGAGGGTGTAGGTGTGAGGTGGAGGGTGTAGGTGTGGGGTGGAGGGTGTAGGTGGAGGGTGTAGGTGTGAGGTGGAGGGTGTAGGTGTGGGGTGGAGGGTGTAGGTGTGGGGTGGAGGGTGTAGGTGTGAAGTGGAGGGTGTAGGTGTGGGGTGGAGGGTGTAGGTGTGAGGTGGAGGGTGTAGGTGTGAGGTGGAGGGTGTAGGTGTGGGGTGGAGGGTGTAGGTGGAGGGTGTAGGTGTGAGGTGGAGGGTGTAGGTGTGGGGTAGAGGGTGTAGGTGTGAGGTGGAGGGTGTAGGTGTGTAACGGATGTGGACAGTGTGTAGAAGGTTACCTGTCTCTGAGGACTTCTGGATGATGTCCTTTAGGCTTGCGGCCGATTGGCCAATCAGGATTGAGATCAGCAACACACACGCTTTCATCTGAAACACAACAGGAAACACGTTCACAATCAATTCAATTCAAAAGTCAAAGAAGCCGACTATAAAACCGTAAACAAAAAAATAAAAGAGGGAATTATACAGGCCCAATAGAAACAGATAATGTTGGGGTAGGGGTGACTTATCTATCCTATCTTTATGTATCTCTATCCTCATCTAGAGGGCTGTCAGGTATTTGACTCACCTTGTCTCTTCTGGTTTCTCTGCTCAGACACCTGTCCTCACCTGCAGGCTTATATAGAGCTACCTGTCGGCCAATCAGAAAGCTCCGCTCTCACCTGTGTTTTGGGCTGCTCCCAAACCCTCCTACAATTATTGTGGGGCTAAGGAAATTCCAATGTTTCCTATTAAGACATGTGACTGTGGTTCTACTGGGCAGCTCCCAGTAGAACCAGTAGCAGACTGAGGTTGTACTGGTCAGCTCCCAGTAGAACCAGTAGCAGACTGTGGTTCTACTGGACAGCTCCCAGTAGAACCAGTAGCAGACTGTGGTTCTACTGGGAGCTGTGACCAGTAGAACCAGTAGCAGACTGTGGTTCTACTGGTCACAGCTCCCAGTAGAACCAGTAGCAGACTGTGGTTCTACTGGGAGCTGTGACCAGTAGAACCAGTAGCAGACTGTGGTTCTACTGGTCACAGCTCCCAGTAGAACCAGTAGCAGACTGTGGTTCTACTGGTCACAGCTCCCAGTAGAACCAGTAGCAGACTGTGGTTATACTGGGAGCTGTGACCAGTAGAACCAGTAGCAGACTGTGGTTGTACTGGACAGCTCCCAGTAGAACCAGTAGCAGACTGAGGTTGTACTGGGAGCTGTGACCAGTAGAACCAGTAGCAGACTGTGGTTCTACTGGTCACAGCTCCCAGTAGAACCAGTAGCAGACTGAGGTTGTACTGGGAGCTGTGACCAGTAGAACCAGTAGCAGACTGTGGTTGTACTGGTCAGCTCCCAGTAGAACCAGTGGAAGACTAGGGTTGTACTGGAAGAAGGAGCATTAGCAGGAGGTGTTCTCAGGAGATAAGGCTGGTTTCTGTAGAGCAGATTAGAGGGTAGATGATCCACTGGGGGTGGAGATACAGAGAACAAGATAGAGATGACCTTCAGGTGGTCACGTACTCAGATACTGGACGTGTCCAAACTATCTTCACTCTCATTATGTGATACCAGTCTTCTCCGGGCGCAAACTAAACCATGTGTGGCAGTACCAGTTGCATGCCGCTAGGGGGCAGCAACAGACAGGTCAAAAGCCTCTTCTCCGGTCACTGAACGTTTCACTGGATTTGGAGGAAATCTGTCTTTTCATGTTCTGAGATGTATCGTTTAAAGCTGCATGCTCATTGAATCAAATATTACACAACATATGTTGGTGGAGCAGACAACGCTGCCACATGCCACTAACATGGCTTCCTTAGGGCTCCCCCGGTGCCAAGCTTTATTGTGAAGTAGTTATCAAGCAGAGAAGCTGGTCCGTGCTCGCGCTCCTCCTGAGTGTGTGTGGTGGTGGTGGTTTAACCTGTGGGCCTTGATTCCCAAGGACCCACAGGTGTGCAGACTCTCATCAGTCTGACTGGGGCCAGGTGAGGCTGCTTCAACCAGACTCTAATCAGTCTGACTGGGGCCAGGTGAGGCTGCTTCAACCAGACTCTAATCAGTCTGACTGGGGCCAGGTGAGGCTGCTTCAACCAGACTCTAATCAGTCTGACTGGGGCCAGGTGAGGCTGCTTCAACCAGACTCTAATCAGTCTGACTGGGGCCAGATGAGGCTGCTTCAACCAGACTCTAATCAGTCTGACTGGGGCCAGATGAGGCTGCTTCAACCAGACTCTAACCAGTATGACTGGGGCCAGGTGAGGCTGCTTCAACCAGACTCTAATCAGTCTGACTGGGGCCAGGTGAGGCTGCTTCAACCAGACTCTAACCAGTCTGACTGGGGCCAGGTGAGGCTGCTTCAACCAGACTCTAACCAGTCTGACTGGGGCCAGGTGAGGCTGCTTCAACCAGACTCTAATCAGTCTGACTGGGGCCAGGTGAGGCTGCTTCAACCAGACTCTAACCAGTCTGACTGGGGCCAGGTGAGGCTGCTTCAACCAGACTCTAATCAGTCTGACTGGGGCCAGATGAGGCTGCTTCAACCAGACTCTAACCAGTCTGACTGGGGCCAGGTGAGGCTGCTTCAACCAGACTCTAATCAGTCTGACTGGGGCCAGGTGAGGCTGCTTCAACCAGACTCTAACCAGTCTGACTGGGGCCAGGTGAGGCTGCTTCAACCAGACTCTAATCAGTCTGACTGGGGCCAGGTGAGGCTGCTTCAACCAGACTCTAACCAGTCTGACTGGGGCCAGGTGAGGCTGCTTCAACCAGACTCTAACCAGTCTGACTGGGGCCAGGTGAGGCTGCTTCAACCAGACTCTAATCAGTCTGACTGGGGCCAGGTGAGGCTGCTTCAACCAGACTCTAACCAGTCTGACTGGGGCCAGGTGAGGCTGCTTCAACCAGACTCTAATCAGTCTGACTGGGGCCAGATGAGGCTGCTTCAACCAGACTCTAACCAGTCTGACTGGGGCCAGGTGAGGCTGCTTCAACCAGACTCTAACCAGTCTGACTGGGGCCAGGTGAGGCTGCTTCAACCAGACTCTAACCAGTCTGACTGGGGCCAGGTGAGGCTGCTTCAACCAGACTCTAATCAGTCTGACTGGGGCCAGGTGAGGCTGCTTCAACCAGACTCTAACCAGTCTGACTGGGGCCAGGTGAGGCTGCTTCAACCAGACTCTAACCAGTCTGACTGGGGCCAGGTGAGGCTGCTTCAACCAGACTCTAACCAGTCTGACTGGGGCCAGGTGAGGCTGCTTCAACCAGACTCTAACCAGTCTGACTGGGGCCAGGTGAGGCTGCTTCAACCAGACTCTAACCACACAGTTGTAGAGAGAGAAAGTGAGATTCATTGGTATATATTTCAATTTTTTTCAATTTTTTTTTATAAATTAAAAGATCAAATCAAAATATCCAAGTAAAGTAGTAAGTTGTAAGTCACTATCGTACACTGTGTTATATATATTTTTAGCTTGATATAATTGTTTTACTGTAGTTTAGACCTTGAGGTTGTATGCATGGAACAAGAAACAAGAACAAGCTAACTTCTGGTTTTAATTGATTCAAAACATTAGTTTTCTTCTTGTCCACTCTCCAACAATTCTCCCCTTCCTTCTCCTTCTCCTCTCCCTCCTCCTCCTCCTCCTTCTCCTCATTCCTCTTTATTTCTCTTCCTCCTCCTCCTCCTCTTCCCTCCTTCCTCCTCCTCCTGGTTTCCTTGGTGCCAGATCTCCTGAGGTTCTGGCGTAGATCTGGTTGTGGTTCTCGGTTGGTTGTTCCGTTCAACAGGATACGGTTAAAGGACATCTTGCCATCATCCCGTTTCAGCCGGAGAAGGAACGCTCCTCTCTGCTTGGAGGGAGATGAGCCGGGAGGTCAGGCTTCAGCCACCAGACGGAGATCCTTGTCTTGTATTATTGATGCTAGAGGCTCTCATTCAGCACCACCAAGACCCCATAGAATACACTGTATGTATGTGTATATATATATATGTATATATATACATATATATATATGTTTGTATGTGTATATATAGAGAGAGAGAGTATTCTCCTGTTCTTCTGGTTTCATGCAGCATATATTTTTAATCACTGATCTTTCTTTGAATGTAAAATATTCATTAGGGAAGATGAGGGGGGACTGTGTGTTGGCATCTCTATGGTTACCTGCTGGTTAGAGACAGGTTCCTCTGACCTCAAGGTGACGGTTCACTACCCGGAACATGCTGATCAGAAAGTCTGATTGAAGCAGCCTCACCTGGCCCCAGTCAGACTGATTAGAGTCTGGTAGAAGCAGCCTCACAGAGGCTGCAGTCAGCCTCTGTGAGGTAAAAAGCACTACTACAGCACTACAGTCAGACTGATTAATGGTAATGGTAATGGATGCTTTTATATAGCGCTTTTATCCAAAGCGCTTTACAAGTCATGCCTCACATTCACCCATTCATCAACACATTCAACCACCGACAGTGGAGTCAGCCATTTAAGGAGACAGCCAGCAGGTCTGACTGATTCGAGCGCCAGTCAGACCGGCTGCACACCTGTGGGTCCTTGGTAATCAAGGCCCACAGGTTAAACCAGCCACCACACACACACTCAGGAGCAGCGCTAGCACGGACCAGCTGCTCTGCTGTCCAACAACTACAACCTCTGCAATAAACCGGACTCCTCATCACATTGTGTCCTTGTCGTCAGGAGGAACCCAAAGTGTTGAGGGCCAGCGTAGGTTTGCAGTTCAGGACATGAAACAGGAGTATCAAAGCTTGTTGCTTTTCCTCTGAACACAATCAGAAGACAAGCGCTCCACTGAGCTTTCTTCTCGTCAGACGGTGAGCGATGCGGGACTCTGGATCGGGTGTCGCCACGGTGACGCAGGCAGACGGCAGCCTCCAGCGCTCTCTGACATCACAGGACGTAACACGAGAACAAGTCGACACGCTGAACAAACAATGAGGCGGGAGGTTTCCTCGGGGGCCGGGGTTAGCGTCCTCGTCGTGAGCCTTCAGACCGCAGGTGTGTTGGAGCAGCGGCGTACCGGATGACAGGGTGAGGTTAGCCCTGAAGCAGAGCTCTGTTCCTCTGGAAGCCCAGACTAAACACTGCTGAGCCCCACAGGTCGGCGCTGAGGCCCGGGCTCAGGACAACCCATCAGGACTCAGGTTTGTTTTTTGTTCGATTGGGCTGATTCGAATCGAGCGTCTCGTCGTCTGAGAGACGACACTGTCACAGCTTCACACGAGGCTTGCACAGATTTAAAGCTATTAAAAGGGTTAGGATTGGCTTAACACCCTTTAAAAAAGTACTACTACCAATACAGAACACACAATGTGTGGAGAGATGTGAGTGAGAAGAGAGATGCTTCATGGTCTCCGCTAGTTAGTTAGTCCCCATGTTAGCAGGTTAGGACCTGACCCTACAGTAGAGTAGTGAGGGACCCCTAACACATAAACCCTAACACCTTAACCCCTAACACCTAAACCCTAACCCTAACACCTAAACCCCTAACACCTATAGTACAATACGATGTCATGCCTTTCAGGATCAGCCCCTGTTTCAGGACAAGATACCCCAAACACAGGTAGCTGGACAGCTTAGATAGCAGGGTGGAGGAGGTGGTGGAGGAGGTGGTGGAGGAGGTGGTGGTGTTGGTGGAGGAGGTGGTGGTGGTGGAGGAGCTGGCAGTGGAGGTGGTGTTGGTGGTGGAGCTGGTGGTAGTGGTGGTGGTGGTTAAGGTGGTGGTGATGGAGGTGGTGGTGGTGGAGGAGGTGGCAGTGGAGGTGGTAGAGTTAGTGGTGGTGGAGGAGGTGGTGGTGGTGGACGGGAGGGGTTGGTGGTGGGGGTGGTGGTAGAGGTGGTGGTGGTGGTGGTAGAGGTGGTGGTGATGGAGTGAAAGATGAAGCATACCCACATCTCCTCTTATAAATATTGTACGTGCTGCACAATACTCTGAAATCTCTGCCTCCTTTATGGCCTAAATAATTCAGCCATTAATACCCCATTTCTATCTGAGAGAGGAGAGAGGAGAGAGGAGAGAGGAGAGAGGAGAGAGGAGAGAGGAGAGAGGAGAGAGGAGAGAGGAGAGAGGAGAGATGGGTGGAGAACATCCGTCTATCTGTCTGTCTCTTTGCTTTCTTTGTTTTTTAAACATTTAAAAAAGGTTAGACCTTCTTGTCTTGGGTCTGTCCTCCGGGGAGGACCACTGATGTGAGGGAGAGGAACCTTGAGGTCCGTTATTATTCCGCCGTGAGACAGACCACCGGAGGAGACCTTTAGTGGATTTGGAGTGAAAGGAAGATGACTGAGAGCTGAGACACAAGGTAGGTTGACATCTGCTGTTAACGCCTTTGATCTCAAATCTAAATGAAAGCCTTACTTAGTTCTGCCTCGGGCATGGAGATCATTGCAGAAAGAAGATGTGTATCTACGCATGCAGGCCACAAATCCTCCATGATCTGTGAGTGGTTCTTCTGTATGAACCTGGTGACATCAGCCCTAAGGAAAACCTTTTTTACTTTTATGAACTTAATTCACTTACCATAAGGTTATCTTTTATGACACTGTAATATGATCACACTTCTTGTCTCCTCCTCTCCTCTCTAACGGCTCTCTCATCCTCCTCTCCTCCTATTTACTCCTCCTCTCTGCTCCCACTCCTCTCCTCCTCTCATCTCTTCCTCCTCTTCTCTCCTCCCCCTCCCCTCTCTCCACCTGTTAGTCTTCTCCTCTCTCAGTCTCTCCTCCTCTCTGCCCTTTCCTCTCTCTCTTCCCTCCTCCTCCTCCTCCTCCTCCTCCTCCTCCTCCTCCTCCTCCTCCTCCTCCTCCTCCTCCTCCTCCTCTCCTCCTCCTCCTCCTCCTCCTCCTCCTCCTCCTCCTCCTCCTCCTCCTCCTCCTCCTTCTGTGTGGATGGGGAGGTGTTTGAATGTCTGCTGGCACCGTGGTGATCGCTGGAGGGACCCTGGCTGCAGTGATCCTGCTGACCATCGTGGCTGTGCTGTGTTTATGTAGACTACAGGTGTGTTTAATATAACACTTACTTTATATGTTTATGTAGACTACAGGTGTGTTTAATATAACACTTACTTTATATGTTTATGTAGACTACAGGTGTGTTTAATATAACACTTACTTTATATGTTTATGTAGACTACAGGTGTGTTTAACATAACACTTACTTTATATGTTTATGTAGACTACAGGTGTGTTTAATATAACACTTACTTTATATGTTTATGTAGACTACAGGTGTGTTTAATATAACACTTACTTTATATGTTTATGTAGACTACAGGTGTGTTTAATATAACACTTACTTTATATGTTTATGTAGACTACAGGTGTGTTTAATATAACACTTACTTTATATGTTTATGTAGACTACAGGTGTGTTTAATATAACACTTACTTTATATGTTTATGTAGACTACAGGTGTGTTTAATATAACACTTACTTTATATGTTTATGTAGACTACAGGTGTGTTTAATATAACACTTACTTTATATGTTTATGTAGACTACAGGTGTGTTTAATATAACACTTACTTTATATGTTTATGTAGACTACAGGTGTGTTTAATATAACACTTACTTTATATGTTTATGTCGATAATTACGAGACAATAGACAATTGGAACAAATTGACTGTCAGAATGAACCTCCTTATACATAAGCTGGTTTATCACTCACTGCTGCATTGTCTAACACGGTAGCCATCCGGTAGCCTAGCTCATCTTGTAGCCTAGCCTAGCTCTGTCTATCATAAACATGCTAGTGGCTTTAGGCTATAAGGTTGTACATGCAGCCACTTGTCTGTGTCTTGTTTTATCTGTACTTTTCAACCTGTTGATGATTTGTCCTTTGATCCAGTATTACTGCGGTAAGGAGGCGAAGTCAGAGAAGGAGGATGAGGAGGAGGTGGAGGAGGAGGAGGAAGAGGTGGAAGGGGAGGAGCCAACGCCAGCAAATGTAGTTTATCCGCTGCTCACTCTGGCCCTGCCTCCTCCCCTGACCCCACCCCCCCATCAAGACCACTACAGCGACCGCACCGAGTCAGACGTCTACCCCCCCACCTTCCTGACTGAACCCGAGGGCCCCGCCGGCTCCGCCTCGCCCCCGTTCCCCCCTCCCCCGCCCCCGGCCCCTCCCCCGCCCCCCCGGAGGACGTGGGGCCCGCGAGGCTTCTGCCCAAGGTGCGGCCACCGGGCGCCGCCCTTCTACCCGCAGCACCCGGAGCACCTGTGCAACGGGGCCCGCCGGGCGGCGTGCTACCACAGTGTCCAGCAGGGGGAGCTAGAGCCGCCGTTCCACTTGGACGCCTTCCACCACAAACTCAGCTTCCTGCCCTCCCCCTCCCCCTCCCCCTCCCCCTCCCCCTCCCCCTCCCCCCCCCCTGGCTCCCCCACAGCTTCAGCACCGACGTCTGACCTCTGGTCCCTGAGGGGCTGCTCTCCTGTAGGAACGTTGTGGATGCCCTAGGTGCTGAATGCCTTGCTCTCTCGCCACAAAAATGCACACAATTGAACAATTCAAACCCAATCCAACCCAACTAAGACTAAACTAAACTCACACAAACCCTCAATCCATTCAAATGGAACCCAAACCAGCCCTGCAAATCCTGCCTTCAACCAAACCAATCTACCGGAACCAAACTAACCTTACCTTAATGAAACCAACCCTAGCTTAACTAAACTAACCTTACCTTAATTAAACCAACACTACCATAACCAAATTAACCCTACCTTAACCAAACTAACCATTCCTTAACCAAATTCATTTATACCAGTGTTTCAAATTAATTCCAACATGGTGCAAGTGGAGACTAACTGATCCAAAGGAAACAAGATCATTTTATGCTTCTTCTCTTCTTTGTGATTTGCCAGAAAGATTATTGTGTAGTTATGTATGATATTGATGATATATTGTTATTATTATTTGTATGACAGATTTCATATTTCCCACATTTCCCAAATGACCTTACTGTTTGACAGATTCCCTCCAGAACAGGACCAGGTCAAATACAATACAATATAAACCTTGTATTAATGTGTATAGATGTTCTAAGATCATGTGCCACAGTTAGTGAATTTCAGCTGTACTTAATATTAAAAGGGCTTAAAAAGCTTTATTTAACATGACTGTGGTTTCTAGAAGAAAGTGTTTGCACAATTATGAATGATAGAATGTAAAGATTGTTAGGATGCAAAGAGTTAGGATGTACAGATATAGGATATAAAGATAGTTAGGATGTAAAGATAGGATGTAAAAATATGTAGGATGTAAAGATAGGATGTAAAGATAGGATGTTAAGTTTGAATGTAAGAATAGGATGTAAAGATTGTAAGGATGCAAAGAGTTAGGATGTAAAGGTTGGATGTTAAGATAGTTAGGATGTCAAGGTAGGATGTAAAGATAGTTAGGATGTAAATATAGGATGTAAAGATAGTTTGGATGTAAAGGTAGGATGTAAAGATAGTTAGGATGTAAAGGTAGGATGTAAAGATAGTTAGGATGTAAAGGTAGGATGTAAAGATAGTTAAGATGGAAAAATAATTAGGATGTAAAGATAGTTTAGATGGAACGATAAATAGGATGTAAAGATAGTGAGGATGTAAAGATAGGATGTAAAGATAGTTAGGATGTAAAGGTAGGATGTAAAGATAGTTAGGATGTAAAGGTAGGATGTAAAGATAGGATGTAAAGATAGTTAGGATGTAAAGGTAGGATGTAAAGATAGGATGTAAAGATACTTAGGTTGTAAAGATAATTAGGATGTAAAGATACTTAGGATGTAAAGGTAGTTAGGCTGTAAAGATAGTTAGGATGGAAAGATAGTTAGGATGGAAAGATAATTAGGATGTAATGATACTTAGGATGTAAAGGTAGATAGGCTGTAAAGATAGTTATGATGTAAAGGTAGTTAGGATGTAAAGGTAGTTAGGATGTAAAGATAGTTAGGCTGTAAAGATAGTTAGGATGTAAAGGTAGTTAGGCTGTAAAGATAGTTAGGATGTAAAGGTAGTTAGGCTGTAAAGATAGTTAGGATGTAAAGGTAGTTAGGGTGTAAAGACAGTTAGGATGTAAAGGTAGTTAGGGTGTAAAGACAGTTAGGATGTAAAGGTAGTTAGGGTGTAAAGACAGTTAGGATGTAAAGGTAGTTAGGGTGTAAAGACAGTTAGGATGTAAAGGTAGTTAGGGTGTAAAGACAGTTAGGATGTAAAGGTAGTTAGGGTGTAAAGACAGTTAGGATGTGAAGTTATTGTAACAATGAACTCACAACCTCCAGCATGAGAGGCGGCGCTCTAATGTGGGAAACTAAACCCACGGGCTCTAGCTTCATCGCTAGAGCGTCTTTCAGGCGTCGGGGAGTAAAGGTAGGAGGTGTAAAGATTGGATGTAATTGTTTGTTTTAAATCTTTTATTGCAAATGCAAGACTTCAGTACTCTTCAATAGTACAAAATGTTTTACTTTTTTGTACAAAGAGGTATCAGGTATATAAAACACAGTACCCACTCTCTATATATAACATACACATTTGAATATATACTTCAATCATACTTCAAGTGTGAGGAATCTTTCTGTAAGAGCAGAATCCTAGTCCGATCCAGGAATATGTACTTATGTTCTATACTCAGTACTTCAAGTCAAAGGAAACATCCATGAGAAAACATCCGCTTCCAACAACATTTCAAATGATGAGTGCTATTTTAAGTAAGTACTTAATGTAAAACATTTAAACATTAACAGTCAACATTTGTAGCCATATTTAACCTGGGATTGAACAAAGAGTGTTATAGCCTGGATGTTGTCCTGTTGTCGTCAATATCAAATTAATAAGGAACAATTGTTTAGCTTGCTTGTATAAAAAAAGCTTTTAGTAAGTTAATACGCAGTTCTCTTAGTAAAACTAACACTCTACTAGTATCTAGTAGTATCTTGTAGCCTACTAGTACTAAAACATATTAAGGGAAATTCAAATAAAACTATTTGTTTTACAATGTTGAATAGTACAATTCCCCTAAAAAAGAATGACTCAAGTAAAGTGTTGTTCAGAACTTAAATAAAATAACTCAAGTCAACACTCTGAAGAACACTATATTAATATCACAATATGATATTAATATTAATATCACTATATCATATTAATATCACTTTATATTAATATAAATATCATTATATAATATTAATATCACAATATGATATCAGTATTAATATCACAATATGATATGAATATCATTATATAATATTAATATTAATATCACAATATATTATTGTAAATATCAGTATATGATATTAATATTCATATCACTTTATATTAATATAAATATCATTATATAATATTAATATTAATATCATTATATGATATTAATGCATATTGATTGCTATCCTTATCTGTGCCATGAGAACTTTAAAATTAAATAATATAAATCAACAATATCTATATTAAATAACCTAGACATGCAGTATAATTCATTAAGAAATAATTTAATGCACCTGGGAGCTGCAGTAACATTAGTCGTTGGAAAGTTTTAAAGAGATGAATCAGCTCTTACACTTAAAACGGTAAGAGGATCGTCTGGCTAGATAACCTAGCTAACTTAATAAACCAGTTAACCTAGCTAACCTAGCTAACCAAGCAAACCTAACCAACAAAGCTAACACAATTCATAATGAACCAAACAAACCTCGCTAACCTAGCCAGCAAACTGAGCTAACTAGGATAACTATGCTAACCTAGCATACCTAACTGGGCTCAGATAACCTAAAAAAGGTAGCAGGTTCAGAAAGCAAAGGTCCACCGTTTTGTTCATTAGCAGCAATCCAGTGCTGCATTGGGTCAGTCATCTGGTGGAGCCAAAACAGGACAGGACTGTTACTTTCTGAAGCTGACATCTTGGAGCGTGTATGTTTGTCCCAAAGGGTTTGGTTGTGGTTCTTTGTTCCTGTATCGGTTTCAGTGGAGGTCTTGGTTCTGGCGGTGCCAGGCCCACAAGGCTTAATGGAGGCGTATGGGTCTGCAGGAGTGGCAGCAGGCTTTGCTGTAGTACCAGTGGCTGCACAGGTTGACCTTCAGCGCCAGGGTACAGTTGGTGGTGGGTCGGTCCTGGCAGCTCTCGTCTGGGGGCCCGAGAGGACAGTGGAGCTCATCAGGCTCAGGTAGTACCGGCATATTTACATTCAGATTAAGGGCAGGAAGATTGGAATGGACATACTTAAAAGGATGAAAGGTGATTTACTGGGACCTCCATTATCCAGGTGATCCTAGTAGGACAGTGGTCAGTGATTTCAGGTGAGTCTTACCTGGAGGTTCTGTGGGGCAGGGCTGCAGGGCGCAGGTCTGTTTGGCCACAGGTTTGGTCATTGGGTCGCAGCCCCTCACCAGCTCCCTGCCCTGGTAGCACTTCACGTCCCGCATACGGACCCCCACCCCACACGTCTTGGTGCACTGTGCAAGAAACCACCAATCTGACGGTTACCCAGGCATAAAACGCACATCCAATCCACCAAGCAAATCACCGTTGAGTGACCAAGACTAGGCCTTGGTCTTACCTCCGACCAGGGCGGGGTGGCCGATAGGCGGTCTTACCTCCGACCAGGGCGTGGTGTACCATTTGAAGCACGGCCTCTCGAAGCAGGTGTCCTCCTCCTCCGGCTTCTCACCGTCGCCACACGCCTCGTCTTCGAACATCTGGAACTTTCCACTGGTGATGCCGGCGCAGAGGACCACCCGCCTCTTCACCCCGCGGCCACATGTGGTGTTACACTGAAAGACAGAGAGACACAAGGAGACAGAGAGAGAGAGAGACACAAAGAGACACAGAGAGACAGACACAGAGACACAGAGAGAGAGACACAGGGAGACACAGAGAGACACAAGGAGACACAGAGACACAGAGAGAGAGACATAGGGAGACACAGAGAGACACAGAGAGAGACACAGGGAGACACAGAGAGAGAGACAGGGAGACATAGAGAGACACAAGGAGACACAGAGAGAGACACAAGGAGACACAGAGAGAGACACAGAGAGACAGACACATGGAGACACAGAGCGACACAGAGAGAGACACAGGGAGACACAGAGAGACACAGAGAGACACAGAGAGAGACACAGAGAGAGACACAGAGAGAGACACAGGGAGACACAAAGAGACACAGAGAGACACAAAGAGACACAGAGAGACAGACACATGGAGACACAGAGAGAGAGACACAGGGAGACACAGAGAGAGAGACACAGGGAGACACAGAGAGACACAGAGAGACACAGAGAGAGACAGAGAGACACAGAGAGACACAGAGAGACACAGAGAGACACACAGAGAGAGACACAGAGAGACACAGAGAGAGACACAGAGAGAGACACAGGGAGACACAAAGAGACACCGAGAGACACAAAGAGACACAGAGAGACAGACACATGGAGACACAGAGAGAGAGACACAGGGAGACACAGAGAGAGAGACACAGGGAGACACAGAGAGACACAGAGAGACACAGAGAGAGACACAGAGAGACACAGAGAGAGACACAGAGAGACACAGAGAGAGACACAGAGAGACACAGAGAGACACAGAGAGACACAGAGAGAGACACAGAGAGACACAGAGAGAGACACAGAGAGAGACACAGAGAGACACAGAGAGAGACACAGAGAGAGACACAGGGAGACACAGAGACACAGACACAAGGAGACACAGAGAGACACAGGGAGACACAGAGAGACACAGAGAGAGACACAGAGAGACACAGAGAGAGACACAGAGAGACACAGGGAGACACAGAGACACAGACACAAGGAGACACAGAGAGACACAGGGAGACACAGAGAGAGAGACACAGGGAGACACAGAGACACAGACACAAGGAGACACAGAGAGAGACACAGAGAGACACAGGGAGACACAGAGACACAGACACAAGGAGACACAGAGAGACACAAGGAGACACAGAGAGAGAGACACAAGGAGACACAGATAGTCAGACGGAGACAGGAAGATAGAGACACTCAAATAATAGCAGCAGAGCACAGTATCTGCTTTTTTTACACTTTTAACACATTTAGCTTTTCGTAATTTCATGTATTTGTCCCCTAAGAGAAACCGTTTTAGCTACTCTAGCCAGCGAATGTATGAGTCAAGGTGGTCCTCACCCTCTCCCAGTCCTGGCTCAGCCAGTGAGGTCTGCAGTCCTTCTCCCCACAGGGGTGCACGGCCAGAGGCTTGTCTTCCTGGGAGCACTGGGCCTCGGGCACCACGCGACCCTGCGGGGTCTTGCAGTACACGTGGCGGGTCATCCTGCCTTGACCGCACGACCCTGAACACTGGAGGGACACGACACTGAACACTGGAGGGACACGACACTGAATACTGGAGGGACGAGACACTGAACACTGGAGGGACACGACACTGAACACTGGAGGGACGAGACACTGAACACTGGAGGGACGAGACACTGAACACTGGAGGGACGAGACACTGAACACTGGAGGGACACGACACTGAACACTGGAGGGACGAGACACTGAACACTGGAGGGACGAGACACTGAACACTGGAGGGACGAGACACTGAACACTGGAGGGACGAGACACTGAACACTGGAGGGATGAGACACTGTACACTGGAGGGACGAGACACTGAACACTGGCACGTCAACCAGACTGGTAACAGGTTTCTGGAGAGGACTTACGGGCCCCCACTCCGACATGGTCCACTGGCGCTCGCAGGGCGGCCCCGTGCAGTTCTTGGTGTAGGACGGCTTGGTGGCGAGGTCACATGGTCCGTCCTCGTCAGAACAACGAACCTCTCGC
>CM051017.1:1317700-1322700 GCA_027704905.1 Muraenolepis orangiensis
CCTTCTTCCATCATCTGATCCTACAGATCTCCTCAATGCATGGAAGTGCACACCCGATGATCTTCTCTGCCGTCCTCACGACCCTCTGGTGTTGGGGTATTGCCGTACAACACGGTGACGCCACTCGTCAGCTCTCTACGGGGCCACGGTAGAAGTTCACTAGCCACCTCTGGCCTATACTGCTTTTCCTGAGGCACCGCAGAGCATAGAGCCGCTGGTGGGCCTTCTTCAGCATGACGTCCGTGTTGCGGGTCCACGCCAGGTCATCGGAAATCTGTAGCCCAAGGAAACGGAAGCAGCTGACGACTTCCACCGGTGTCCATCCAGGCTGATGGTGGAGTGGGTGCCCCGGTGGCTCCTGAAGTCCACGATGAGCTCCTTAGTCTTGCTGACATTCAGTGCGAGGCTGTAGTCCTCACACCATCGCGTCAGCTGGACCACCTCATCTCTGTACTCATTTCATCGCCCTCGCTTATCAAGCCGATGACTGTGGTGTCGTCTGCAAACTTGATAATCCGATTATTGCTGTGCGTGGCAGTACAGTCATGTGTGTACAGTGAGTACAGCCGGGGACTGAGGCAGCAGCCTTGGGGTGCTCCGGTGTTGAGGACCAGAGTGGATGAGATGTTGTTCCCAATCTTCACCACTTGAGGCCTGCCTGTCAGGAAGTCCATAATCCATAAACTGGAGGATAATCATTGGCGAGGCATTGAGGCATGTTACCTTGGTCTTTTTGGGTAACGGCACAATGGTTGTCTCTTTGAAGCACGCTGGGACGACAGACTTGCAGTGATGTGTTGTAGATGTCGGTGAACACAGAAGCCAGCTGGTCAGCGCAGGTCTTGAAGACGCAGGATGGAACTCTGTCTGGGCCGGCTGCCTTCACCCTCCTGAAGATTCTGCGGACCTCGGACTCGGACAGTTGTAGAACGTTCTTTCAAAGCGAGCGAAAAACTTGTTTAGCTCATCTGGTAGGTTAGGGTCGTTGTCGGTGACTGCCCCTGAGCTCCCCTTGTAGTTGGAGAGGACCCTCAGACCTTGCCACATACGTCTGGTGTCAGAGCCCCCAAACTGTAATTCCAATTTGTTTTTGTAATCCAATTGACCCTTCTTGATGGCTTTTCTGAGTTATCCTTCATGAGCCTTCTTGGCCTTCTTGTAGTGATCGAAGTCGCCTGCTGTAAAAGCTGTACTCCGTTCCTTAAGTTTGTTGCGTATGTCAGCATTCATCCGTGGTTTGCGGTTCGGAAATGAGCGAACAGACCTGGTCGGGATGCATTCTTCCACTAGCCTGTTAATGGATGCTGTGACATGATCTTCATACACATCAAGGTCAGTGGTCTTGAATACACTCCAGTCAGTGATTTATAGCCCCCCCTGGAGGTGTAGCACGGCATCGTCTGTCCAGCGCCGCACGTTCTTTACAACTGTGGGCATAGACTTCAACTTCTGCTTGTAAGCGTGAAGAAGAAGCACGGAGGCGTGGTCTGATTGGCCGAAAGCCGGCCGCGCAACAGAGGGATAAGCGTGCTTGATGGTGGTGTAACAGGGATCAAGAGTCTTGTTCTGTCTGGTCGGACATGAGATGTGTTGATAGTATTTTGGTAATCCCTTCTTTAAATGTCAGTGGTTAAAGTCCCCCTACAGTGGGGACTGCCTCGGGGTAGCGGTTCTGAAGTTTGCTCACTTCAATGCAAAGAGAGAGAGAGAGAGAGAGAGAGAGAGAGAGGAGAGAGAGAGAGAGAGAGGCAAACTCTTCTTCAAGCTTCACTTGCTATGTTGCAATTCTCAGCTCACCTCTGACCTTGTGACACTGAGGTCATGGAGGGGTCACGCCAGGGTCAACAGGCTTGTTTCTTTTAAGCTCAGTGACAAAGCAGGTCGGTTATTCTACCATCATGCATTGCTGCCTTCTTTTTTCCCAACACACTTCTTAATCTTTCAGTGCATACACAAACCCTCTCTAACCTAACACCTAAACTAACCATCTCTAATCTAACACCTTAACTAACCATCTCTAACCTAACACCTAAACTAACCATCTCTAATCTAACACCTAAACTAACCCTCTCTAACCTAACACCTAAACTAACCATCTCTAATCTAACACCTAAACTAACCCTCTCTAACCTAACACCTAAACTAACCATCTCTAACCTAACACCTAAACTAACCATCTCTAATCTAACACCTAAACTAACCATCTGCAACCTAATGCCTAAACTTAACTTAACCATCTCTATGTCACAAGGGGGTAGTTTGGTGGGATCCAGAACGCAGACCAAGACACAATGAAGCGATACCGTGGAGCTTTATTAAAGCAAACAACAAAAGAGTGATGGGGACAGTCCAGGGGTCTGGATACCGGAAGTCGATCAGCGTAGTACCGGCAGGTAGTAGACAGGTGAGTAGTCCGGGACAGGCGAGGGTCTGGATAACCTAACACTTCAACTTAACTTAACCATCTCTAACCTAACACCTAAACTAACCATCTCTAACCTAACACCTAAACTAACCATCTCTAACCTAACACCTAAACTAACCATCTCTAACCTAACACCTAAACTAACCACTCTAACCTAACACTAAACTAACCATCTCTAACCTAACACTAAACTAACCATCTCTAACCTAACACCTAAACTAACCATCTCTAACCTAACACCTAAACTAACCATCTCTAACCTAACACCTAAACTAACCATCTCTAACCTAACACCTACACTAACCATCTCTAACCTAACACCTACACTAACCATCTCTAACCTAACACCTAAACTAACCATCTCTAACCTAACACCTAAACTAACCATCTCTAACCTAACACCTAAACTAACCATCTCTAACCTAACACCTACACTAACCATCTCTAACCTAACACCTAAACTAACCATCTCTAACCTAACACCTAAACTAACCATCTCTAATCTAACACCTAAGCTAACCATCTCTAACCTAACACCTAAACTTAACTTAACCATCTCTAACCTAACACCTAAACTAACCATCTCTAACCTAACACATCAACTAACCACCTCTAACATAACATCTAAACTAACCATCTCTAACCTAACACATAAACTAACTATCTCTAACCTAACACCTAAACTAACCATCTCTAAACTAACAACTAAACTAACCATCTCTAAACTAACACCCCAACTAACCATCTCTAACCTAACACATAAACTAACTATCTCTAACCTAACACATAAACTAACCATCTCTAATCTAACACCTAAACTAACCACCTCTAACCTAAGACCTATACTAACCATCTCTAACCTAACACCTAAACTAACCATCTCTAACCTAACACATAAACTAACCATCTCTAATCTAACACCTAAACTAACCATCTCTAACCTAACACCTAAACTAACCATCTCTAACCTAACACCTAAACTAACCATCTCTAACCTAACACCTAAACTAACCATCCCTAACCTAACACCTATACTAACCATCTCTAACCTAACACCTAAACTTAACTTAACCATATTTAACCTAACACCTAAACTAACCATCCCTAACCTAACACCTAAACTAACCATCTCTAATCTAACACCTAAACTAACCATCTCTAACCTAACACCTCAACTAACCATCTCTAACCTAACACCTAAACTAACCATCTCTAACCTAACACCTAAACTAACCATCTCTAACCTAACACCTAAACTTAACTTAACCATATTCTAACCTAACACATAAACTAACCATCTCTAACCTAACACCTAAACTTAACTTAACCATCTCTAACCTAACACCTAAACTAACCATCTCTAACCTAACACCTCAACTAACCATCTCTAACCTAACACCTAAACTAACCATCTCTAACCTAACACCTAAACTAACCATCTCTAACCTAACACCTAAACTAACCATCTCTAACCTAACACCTAAACTAACCATCTCTAACCTAACACCTAAACTAACCATCTCTAACCTAACACCTTAACTAACCATCTCTAACCTAACACCTTAACTAACCATCTCTAAACTAACACCTACACTAACCATCTCTAACCTAACACCTAAACTAACCATCTCTAACCTAACACCTAAACTAACCATCTCTAACCTAACACCTAAACTAACCATCCCTAACCTAACACCTAAACTAACCATCTCTAACCTAACACCTAAACTAACCATCTCTAACCTAACACCTAAACTAACCATCTCTAACCTAACACCTAAACTAACCATCCCTAACCTAACACCTAAACTAACCATCTCTAAACTAACACCTAAACTAACCATCTCTAACCTAACACCTAAACTAACCATCTCTAACCTAACACCTACACTAACCATCTCTAACCTAACACCTAAACTAACCATCTCTAAACTAACACTTCAACTTAACCATGAGGAGGGGGAGGAGTCTTGAATACATTAGGGGCATGGCCTAACAAGCTTGAGAGCTGCACGCCGGACACTCTCTCGCCAGGTCAAGTTAAACCCACACACACACACACACACACACACACTCACACTCACTCCAAACACACACACACACACACACACACACACACACACACACACACACACACACACACACATTCAGACACACACACACACACACACACACATTCAGACACACACACACACACACACACGCGAGCACCACAGTGCACCCTTTGTGCTTCGCCTTTAGCTCATGGGCAGGTGGAACAGCTGAGAGAGAGAGAGAGAGAGAGAGAGAGAGAGAGAGAGAGAGAGAGAGAGAGAGAGAGAGAGAGAGAGAGAGAGAGAGAGAGAGAGAGAGAGAGAGAGAGAGAGAGAGAGAGAGAGAAGAGAAGAGAGAAAGGGAATTCGTTTTCCTGTTTCTGAGAGTTGTCCTTCCTTCAGCCCTTCCTAGAGAACATAACCTGTCTGTCTGTATGTCTGTCTGTCTATATGTAGTGTTACCCATCATTTGAATTAAACTTATTTAAAGTAACAATAGTTACAAACGTATTCTTCTGAAAACTAACTCTAAACTTACTAAC
>CM051017.1:1337700-1395200 GCA_027704905.1 Muraenolepis orangiensis
CTCCTGCCCCAGCTCCACAGCTTGCACCAGGTCATCTATTGAGGACGTGAAGTCCTTCATTCTCCGGTGCAGAATCCCCCTGCAGAGACGAGCCTTAGCTAGCCAGGCTCAGCTAGCCTTGCTAATGACCTTAACATGCTAAGTAAACTGCCATGCTAATGAACTAAACATGCTAATTGAACTGCCATGCTAATGAACTAAACATGCTATGTAACTGACGTGCTAACTACCGTTACATGCTAAGTCAACTGCCATGCTAATGACCTTAACATGCTAATTAAACTGCCATGCTAATGACCTTAACATGCTAAGTAACTGACGTGCTAACTACCGTTACATGCTAAGTCAACGGACATGCTGAACACCTTAACATGCTCAATAAACTACCATGCTAATAGGAATAACTAATAGGAATAACAGGGTTTTGGTCATGAAGTACTTGTGTTTAAGGTACATCTAAGGAATAACTCATTTGAATCAAAGAATATGGTTGTTGTTGTTGTCGTTGTTGCTAAGCAACACCTAGGGGACGGCCAGGCAGCAGCAGTGCATGCTGGGACCAGTGCACCTGAGCAGGTAGTGGCGCGGCTCCTGCGGGCAGAGGGTCAGGGCGGAGGTGATCTTGGCCAGCGCCCGGGGGAGTCGGCCAGCCAGCGCGTGGTCCACCGCTTCCTGTCTGGCGATGTCACTTCCTGCTCGCAGCTGGGAGCGCAGAGCGGTCGCCACGGGAGACGCGGGCTCCAGGAGCAGCGCTGTGCGGTTGTCATGGTAACACGCCGCTGGCCGGCCCAGTCGCTTGTAGAGTCGAGCCCGCAGGACGTAGAGGTCAGAGGAGGGCCGCTCCGCCAGCCAATAAGAAACCAGCCGGAGACAGTCTCTGTAGCGGCCCAACGCCGACAGACAGGCCAAGCTACGACACAACAACAACAACAACAACAACAACAACAACAACAACAACAACAGCAATGACAAAAACAACACAACAACAAAATGCATCCCGACCAGGTCTGTTCGCTCATTCCCGAACCGCAAACCATGGCTGAATGCTGACATATGGAACAAACTTAAGGAAGTTTGTTCCATATGAGAAGGAGTACCGCTTTTACAACAGGCGACTTCGATCACTACAAGATGGCAAAAAAGTACCAACTCAGAAAAGCCAAGGGGAACAATACTACCTGTCTGCTGGTATCTCTCATCACTAGTTTAGTCTACTACATGTGTGCTTGTATCTCCACTAGTTCACTCTACTACCTGTGTCCTGGTATCTCTCTCCACTAGTTCACTCTACTACCTGTGTCCTGGTATCTCTCTCCACTAGTTCACTCTACTACCTGTGTCCTGGTATCTCTCTCCACTAGTTCACTCTACTACCTGTGTCCTGGTATCTCTCTCCACTAGTTCACTCTACTACCTGTGTCCTGGTATCTCTCTCCACTAGTTCACTCTACTACCTGTGTCCTGGTATCTCTCTCCACTAGTTCACTCTACTACCTGTGTCCTGGTATCTCTCTCCACTAGTTCACTCTACTACCTGTGTCCTGGTATCTCTCTCCACTAGTTCACTCTACTACCTGTGTCCTGGTATCTCTCTCCACTAGTTCACTCTACTACCTGTGTCCTGGTATCTCTCTCCACTAGTTCACTCTACTACCTGTGTCCTGGTATCTCTCTCCACTAGTTCACTCTACTACCTGTGTCCTGGTATCTCTCTCCACTAGTTCACTCTACTACCTGTGTCCTGGTACATCAAAGGAGCTGACCCATAACTTCAGGTGGGTCATACCATGACACCATGCAGTGCAGATATAATAAAACTGTACACAAGTATGCAGAGGTGGTTAAGGACCTTCTCAATGTGTGTGCTCTGCGCTGAGGGTTCAACTCTGCTGCCTTGCTGAAGGACTCCAGGGCAGCCAGATACAGGCCCCCGTCAAACAGACACTGGCCCTTTAGGAGCGGAGAAAGAAGTTAAGGCAAAGCTAAGGGCACATTAAGAGAACCTTATGTTTACATGTTACAACAATATGCTGTATGTTAATAATTGTGTGTTTCACTGTCTCACAGTGTGTGTGGTTCCATGGTGAGAATGTGTGTGTTTGTGTGTGTGTGTGGGGGTGCTACCTGGAGGTGGTATATGAGAGACAGGCGGGTGTGGAGGATGCTCCCTCCAGAAGATTCTAGACGACAGGCCTGCTGGTAGCTCCCTGCAGCTGACTGGAAGTCACCCAGAATCAGGTAGGCCTCACCCTGACTGCTATACAGCTGGGCCTAACACGGTATATAACATAATATAATAGGATATAATACAGTATAACACAATATTACACAATATAACACAATATTACAACACAATATTACAACACGATATAACAAAATATAACACAATATAACAACATATCAACATATCACAACAGGTAGGCCTCACCCTGACTCCTAAAGAGCTGGGCACACAACCATTACCTGGTTGTAAGGGGCGGGGCCATGTGTATTACCTGGTTGTGAGGGGCGGGGCCACGTGTATTACCTGGTTGTGAGGGGCGGGGCCATGTATATTACCTGGTTGTGAGGGGTGGGGCCATGTATATTACCTGGTTGTGAGGGGTGGGGCCATGTGTATTACCTGGTTGTGAGGGGCGGGGCCATGTGTATTACCTGGTTGTGAGGGGCGGGGCCATGTGTATTACCTGGTTGTGAGGGGTGGGGCCATGTGTATTACCTGGTTGTGAGGGGTGGGGCCATGTGTATTACCTGGTTGGGCTGGAGAATGATGGCTTTGGAGAAACATCGGACAGCCTTCTCATACTGACCCTGGTCCATCATCTCCTCTCCTTCACAATAACTACAGAACCAGATAATATACAGTATGAACTACAGAACCAGAGACAATAATCACACACACACACACACACACACACACACACACACACACACACACACTCTGTAGGGCTATATAAGAGAGTCCACCTGACTCTCCATGAACCCTCCTTCTCCTTTGTGAACCCCTAACTTGCTTAAGTCCTGACATTAATAGCTCTTGTGCTCAAGTGTATATCCTTAATGTTGATAACACGCTCTTATCACAGCTACTTAAGCAGGTGACCTGGCAGTACCAAATAGTGTTATTCATCTTGTTAATATGAACGCTTGTGAACTGCTCTATTTTGATGTTTGCGTACCTCAGTGTTATGCTATTGTCTGCATCAACTAATGTTCTCCTTGTAAGTCGCTTTGGATAAAAGCGTCTGCCAAATGTCCTAAATGTAAATGTAAATAAACACAGTACATGTGGGAGGCTTGGTTCTGGATGATACGGTCTGCCCGGAGCTCTGGTCTCGCTGGTTGTTTCTCCCCAGGATTCAGGAAGATCAGACTGGAGCTAAACAGGCGTCTGTGGACACTTCTACGCCTGGCCTCCCTCAGGTCCTCCTCTGTCACGGCAGTGGGGAACAAACCCTGATAACCGCATTTTAGGGGGGGGGAAGTATTGTGAATGAAAGAAATGCAACATGGCACAAGATAAAACATCTAGAAAATGACATTTAATGTTCCAGTTGTTTTAGTTAGGTACTCTTTTACATTTTTGGATTGTATATATATTTTTATTTTCCATTTGTTGCATTCATATTTAAGGTTGCCTCTCATGTGTGTATCTTCATAAATCAGAGAGGAAAACACTTCAGAGACCTCACCTCGTTTTGATTTTGATTTTCTCCCATTGGAGAGTCCATTCGCTTTTGTGTATTTGTTGCTGTTTAGTTTATTTGATTATTTCTGTATGATTGCTTCGTATCTATCTCGCTGCGCGTTTCTTACTCTTATTTATGTCGTAACCATGGAGACAGAGGAGCTTTTATTTTGAAAGGAAACCCGAAAAGAAGCAGGAAATGATTGCCGACGCGAAGACAATCAGCTGACCGGAGTGTTGACAGTGCAGTAAGTAAACAGCATCACCACGAATTGTTGTAGCTGTAGTAGTAGAAGTACAAGTAGTAGTAGTACTAGTACTAGTAGTAGTAGCGTTAGGAGTAGTAGTAGTTGTAGTGTTCGAAGTAGTGTCAAATCTGTGGTTCTTATCCAGACCAGAACCGGACCGCCATGGACATCCAAGATGAGAGGACCCGTCTGCTGGACGCCGACGGGTCCGAGGAGTCCGACGTCCGCTCCGAGCAGGACATTTACCTGGAGTAAGTACACCAGGTGTAGTGTACCAGGTTACAAAGCGTTACTACACCAGGTGTAGTGTACCAGGTTACAAAGCGTTACTACACCAGGTGTAGTGTACCAGGTTACAAAGCGTTACTACACCAGGTGTAGTGTACCAGGTTACAAAGAGTTACTACACCAGGTGTAGTGTACCAGGTTACAAAGCGTTACTACACCAGGTGTAGTGTACCAGGTTACAAAGAGTTACTACACCAGGTGTAGTGTACCAGGTTACAAAGCGTTACTACACCAGGTGTAGTGTACCAGGTTAGTGTAGTGTACCCGGTTATAAAGGAGAGGTTAAAAATATGTATTACATATTTTGCTATATTTTGTTAAGTTGTTATAACTTAGTATAAGTTACTAAGTCGTGTCTGTCCTGTACTATTTAAGAAGATTTGGGGAAATATCAAGATGCTCTGCTGGGAAAATAAAGATAAATGATCACATGGACCTTTAGAGGGATGGTTTAGCCTCAGACATAAACCGGCTTATAGGTACTCTAAGTACTAGGTATTGGTACTCTAGGTACTAGGTATAGGTACTAGGTATAGGTACTCTAGGTACTCTAGGTATTGGTACTCTAGGTATAGGTACTCTAGGTACTAGGTATAGATACTCTGGGTACTAGGTATATGTATTCTAATTTCTAGGTATAGGTACTCTAGGTACTAGGTATAGGTACTCTAGGTACTAGGTATAAGTACTAGGTAAAGGTACTCAATGTATAGGTACTCTAGGTACTAGGTATACGTACTAGGTAAAGGTACTCAATGTACTAGGCATAGGTACTCTAGGTACAGGTACTCTAGGTACTAGGTATAGGTACTCTAGGTACTAGGTATTGGTACTCTAGGTACTAGGTATAGGTACTCTAGGTACTAGGTATTGGTACTCTAGATACTAGGTATAGGTGCTCTAGGTACTAGGTATTGGTACTCTAGGTTCTAGGTATAGGTACTCTAGGTACTAGTTATAGGTTCCGTAGGTACTAGTTATAGGTTCTCAAGGTACTAGGTATAGGAACTCTACTGAGGGCCCTCTAGTTATTGCTGTGTTTGGTTGTGAGTGATGCACTGGCTCCTCCCCCAACAGCAAGGTGTGGAATGGGAAGCTGTACCTGGCGGCCTTCGTCTCGGTGCTGGGTCCCCTGAGCTTTGGCTTCGTGTTGGGCTACAGCTCCCCGGCCATCCCCGACCTGATGGCCAGCCCCGACCCCCGCCTGCGGCTGGACCCAAACCAGGCCTCTTGGTTCGGGGTGTGTGGCCTCGACTACTCCTGGCTCGATCACAGTATCAATAATAATAGGACTTTAGGGTTTCTAACTGTCTGTCCATTTGCACTTCTATCGGTGTGTCTGTCCTGTCTTGTCTGTTCTGTCTGTCTGTTTGTATATCTGTATGTTCTGCCTGCCTGTCTGTATGTCCTGTCTGTCTTTCTATGTCCTTTCTGTCCACCTGTATGTCCCTCTGTCTGTCTGTCTGTCCGGTCTGTGTCTGTCCTGTCCATCTGTCTGTGTGTCTGTATGTCTTGTGTATGTCTGTCACTTATGTCACCTCACTGTTACCGTCAGGCAGGCGATACCTCAGTATCAAGTGCCGTACAAATAGACTCAGAGATAGCTTCCACAGTCAGGCCATCAGGCTGCTGAATATTTGATTACATTGATTTATATATACATATTGCTCTTTTCTGTGCCGATATTTAGCATTTTATAAATTGCATTTTATTTTTAATTTTATTCTATTTTTATCTTGACTTGACTGTCTATGTCCCTCTGTCTTGTCTCTCTTGTCTGTCTGTCTCTCTGTTCAGTCCATAGTGACCATCGGAGCAGCAGTGGGTGGTCTCCTTGGCGGTTGGTTGGTAGAGCGGATCGGCAGGAAGCTCACGCTCATGTTCTGCTCGCTGCCCTTCGTCTTCGGCTTCGCTGTCATCGCCTCCGCACAGAACCTGTGGATGCTGTACGCCGGCCGCGCCCTCACAGGCCTCGCCAGTGGAGTCACCTCCCTGGTGGTCCCTGTCAGTACCTCCTCCCCTCTCTCCCTCCATCTGCACCCTCTCCTTCCTCCAGCTCCTCCTCTCTCTGTCTCTGTCTCTCTCGGTCTTTCTCTCTCTGTATCTCTCTCTCTGTCTCTAAAACATCCTCCTCCTGTCACTCATCGTTCCTCCTCTGTCCTACTCCTCTCTCCCCCCTGCTCCTCCTCTCTCACCTTTGTCCAGCTCCTCTCTCTCCTCCCTGGTCGTCCACAGTGAATCAATGCTGTCTATGTCTGTCTGGTTGTCTCTCTGTCGCAGGTGTACATCTCTGAGATGGCCCACCAGCGTGTGCGTGGCACTGTGGGCTCCTGCGTGCAACTCATGGTGGTGACGGGCATCTGCGGGGCCTACGTGTTCGGTACGTACCCAACGGGAAGGCCCAACTCTCCCCAGAGCGCTCTGAGTGGACACAGGTCTGAGAAGAGCCATGCACCCTATAGGCTCTCCTAGCTGCCAGCTCTTAGCTGCTGTCGCCAGTTTTTTTAGAGATGACCTGTGATACAATCCCTCCCTCTGACCTCCGGTCACCTCGACTCCAGGGGTGTTCCTGCCGTGGCGGTGGTTGGCGGTGTGTGGCTCCCTGCCCCCCACCCTGCTTGTGGTGGGGATGTGCTTCATGCCCGAGACGCCTCGCTACCTCCTGTCCCGGGGCCGGCGGCGGGAGGCGGAGGAGGCCCTGCGCTTCCTGCGAGGCCCCGAGGCCCCCGTGCAGTGGGAGTGTGCCCGCATCGAGGAGGCCTGCGACCAGCAGGTGAGGACAATAAAAGAAGAAGAAGAAGAAGGTATTTTAAGGTGTAGGTCGTAACGGTGGTCCAGTGTGGACCCTTTTGTTTTCCAGTGGTATCCTGGTAACCTTTGACCTCTGACCCCCAGGGGGCAGGCTTCAGGGTGTCTGACCTGCGGGAGGCAGGCGTCTACAAGCCGCTGGCCATCGGCGTCCTGCTCATGTTCTTCCAGCAGGCCACCGGAATCAACGCCATCATGTTCTACGCTGAGAACATATTTGAGGACGCACACTTTGATGTAAGGAGGAGGGTGGAGAGCTGAACCGTCAGCCTGCCTGCCTGCCTGTCAGTCAGTCAGTAAATTAATCAACCAATTGCAATGTCAATTTAGTTGTGCGTTTGTTGTCATGCTACTGCTGTCCATATCCAGGTGTTCATACAAGCCTGCTGAGATGTTTGATTTAGTCCAAGACTGAAGCATGTCTGTAGTGCGTGTCCATGGTGTCTGGGTGCTGAGTGTGTGAGTGTGTGATTGACCGTGTTGTTGTGGTCCAGAACCGGGCCCTGGGCACTGTGATCGTGGGCCTGACCCAGGTCTTCTTCACTGGGATCGCTGCTGTTATCATGGACCGGGCTGGACGCAAGGTCCTGCTCTGTATCTCAGGTACTACATCCTGCTCCATACTATATTACTAAATAGTACTACATCCTGCTCCATACTATATTACTAAATAGTACTACATCCTGCTACATACTCTATTACTAAATAGTACTACATCCTGCTACATACTATATTACTAAATAGTACTACATCCTGCTACATACTCTATTACTAAATAGTACTACATACTATATTACTAAATAGTACTACATCCTGCTCCATACTATATTACTAAATAGTACTACATCCTGCTACATACTGTATTACTAAATAGTACTACATCCTGCTACATACTCTATTACTAAATAGTACTACATCCTGCTACATACTATATTACTAAATAGTACTACATCCTGCTACATACTGTATTACTAAATAGTACTACATCCTGCTCCATACTATATTACTAAATAGTACTACATCCTGCTACATACTCTATTACTAAATAGTACTACATCCTGCTACATACTATATTACTAAATAGTACTACATCCTGCTACATACTCTATTACTAAATAGTACTACATACTATATTACTAAATAGTACTACATCCTGCTACATACTGTATTACTAAATAGTACTACATCCTGCTACATACTATATTACTAAATAGTACTACATCCTGCTACATACTCTATTACTAAATAGTACTACATCCTGCTACATACTATATTACTAAATAGTACTACATCCTGCTCCATACTATATTACTAAATAGTACTACATCCTGCTACATACTATATTACTAAATAGTACTACATCCTGCTACATACTATATTACTAAATAGTACTACATCCTGCTACATACTATATTACTAAATAGTACTACATCCTGCTACATACTATATTACTAAATAGTACTACATCCTGCTACTTAGGCTACTTGTGTTGTGTGTGTGTTCTTCAGGGGTCGCTATGGCGATCAGCGCTGCCGTGTTCGGTGTGTTCTTCCACCTGACGGAGGGCGGGCATAGCGGAGTGGAGTCGAAGGTCGAGGGGTCCCTGGGGGTGGAGCCTCAGGTGGACCTGGCCTGGCTAGCGCTGGCTAGCATGGGCGTCTTCATTGCAGGTGAGACCCACGGCAGGGGGGTAACGCGTTAGTTGGAGGTATGTTCTCTACTGAGGGCCCTCTAGTTGGAGGTATGTTCTCTACTGAGGGCCCTCTAGTTGGAGGTATGTTCTCTACTGAGGGCCCTCTAGTTGGAGGTATGTTCTCTACTGAGGGCCATCTAGTTGGAGGTATGTTCTACTGAGGGCCCTCTAGTTGGAGGTATGTTCTACTGAGGGCCCTCTAGTTGGAGGTATGTTCTCTACTGAGGGCCCTCTAGGTGGAGGTATGTTCTCTACTGAGGGCCCTCTAGTTGGAGGTATGTTCTCTACTGAGGGGCCTCTAGTTGGAGGTATGTTCTACTGAGGGCCCTCTAGTTGGAGGTATGTTCTACTGAGGGCCCTCTAGTTGGAGGTATGTTATACTGAGGGCCCTCTAGTTGGAGGTATGTTCTACTGAGGGCCCTCTAGTTGGAGGTATGTTCTACTGAGGGCCCTCTAGTTGGAGGTATGTTCTACTGAGGGCCCTCTAGTTGGAGGTATGTTCTCTACTGAGGGCCCTCTAGTTGGAGGTATGTTCTCTACTGAGGGCCCTCTAGTTGAAGGGATGTTCTCTACTGAAGGCCCTCTAGTTGGAGGTATGTTCTACTGAGGGCCCTCTAGTTGGAGGTATGTTCTACTGAGGGCCCTCTAGTTTAGTTTGATTCTACCGTGACTAGCGCTACAGGGCCGGACCGATTGTACACCCCTTCCTGTGCAGGTTTTGCGCTGGGCTGGGGGCCAATCCCATGGCTGGTGATGTCGGAGATCTTCCCCTCCAGGGTGCGAGGCTTCGCCAGCGCCGTCTGTGTCCTCACCAACTGGGGCAACGCTTTCCTCATCACCAAATTCTTCCAGAACCTGCTGGTTAGTGGTTAGACGTTAAAGACTTATTTTCTTTGTTCTTTATATATAAATATGTGTGTGCGTCTCTCTCACTCTCTTATTGTGTCTCTGATCGCTCCATCCTTGTAACATGCTTGTACTCGTCAAAGTGATCAGTTTCCATGCCAACGACATCACACGGTCTTGATGTGGGTTGTGATCTCTGGTGTTTGTGATCTCACGTGGTGATGCTGACGGTCTCTTTCAGGACCTGCTGACCAAAGCGGGGACCTTCTGGCTCTTCGCCAGCATGTGTGCGATCAACGTGGTCTTCACCGTCGTCTTTGTCCCCGAGACCAAGGGCAAGACACTGGAGCAGATCCAGGACAAGTTCAGAGGAACAAGGGCTCTGTGAGCGGGTGGAGACTCCAAACATGAAGTTGGAGAAACTGACACTGTTTGATAACTGACACTGTCTGCTTAGTGTGATCTTGGACTATAGATATATAAATACATACATATCCTCCCATAACTAAGTCAAGTCAACTACTGTATATATTGGAGAGTAACGTTTAAGTTAAAGTCATTTCCCTTGGGAGGGTTTTGTAAAAGGTGATTCTGAAGGTTCTCAGTGTGTCCGTCTGGGTCTGGGATGACCACATGTAGCTTAGCACTCACAGCTGCATCTCAGGTACATTTGTAGTTTTTCCACCTCATTCGGGAGACCTTTTTGTATGCTCACTACAAAAGAACTACAGTAATAATTATAAATGTATTTTTAAAACACATTTCAAAGCAGTTCAGTTGTGTCTACACATTACACTGAATCGGGTTTGCGTGTCAGTTTTTTTTATCTGAAGCTGAAATGGATATGTTCTTCATTGTTGTTTGTTGTTCAACATTATTTTTTCATCTTTTTAATTTTTATTTGAATGGGATGTATTGAATAAAATATTGTTTACTATGTACCATTTCGTACTGAACTTTCTTATACATATTGGCCAAATAAATCTTAGTTCTTGAGTACACCTTTTTATCTTTCAATCGCGGAACTAACCAGTCGGGGTTCCGAAACGGACGGTTTCGGAGGCGCAAAAGAGAAACACACACTTCCGGTGTGTGGCCGCGTCTGTGGTCCGGGCTGCAGAAATGCTGAATTAAAGAAAGCCAAGTAACGGCCGGAGTTTGAGACAAAAGGGGGGGGGGGCTGTATCAGAAGATAATACTACCTGGAGTCCTAAACATCTCCTAAACACGGACCTTAAAGGGGGTTAGAAGATGAAGCTTCTGAAGCCGGGCTGGGTCAGCCACAATGGTGAGTCCCTTGTTAACTAGTTGGGCTTTTGTTGTTGGCCACTTGACGGCCGCCTGTTCATATTTAAATCGCATGTGTGTTTGGGGTTCACAAAACGAAGTTCTGAGCAAGGGGACCCCCATGCATCCCATGTTAATATAGCGAGGACACAGGTCGCATCGTTGTGTCTGTCCAGCCCTAGTTGGCCTTGGCTCTACTCCACCTGCCGACACGACTCGTTAGTGTGGAGCCTCGGATCTCCTCCACTCATCTCCACAGCACTTGTCCATGCATTATAACGCATGGACAACACTCTAACAACACTAACATCTGCAGCACAACACTCTAACATCTTCAGATGTTTAGCCTAGGGGCGACGTCCTTCAGGTCTGCAGCTCTCAGAGTGAATGGTGATCAACACCTTATGGTCATATCCACCTTATGGTCATATCCACCTTATGGTCATATAGTCACCTTATGGTCATATATCCACCTTATGGTCATATAGTCACCTTATGGTCATATAGTCACCTTATGGTCATATCCACCTTATGGTCATAGTCACCTTATGGTCATATAGTCACCTTATGGTCATATAGTCACCTTATGGTCATATCCACCTTATGGTCATATATCCACCTTATGGTCATATAGTCACCTTATGGTCATATCCACCTTATGGTCATATCCACCTTATGGTCATATAGTCACCTTATGGTCATATATCCACCTTATGGTCATATCCACCTTATGGTCATATAGTCACCTTATGGTCATATAGTCACCTTATGGTCATATCCACCTTATGGTCATATCCACCTTATGGTCATATCCACCTCACTCCCGTATCGCGCTTGGTCCTCTTTCTCCGGTCTCTAATAGAGTTGTGCTTTGTGTGTCGTGTAGGGAAACCGATATTTTCCGTGGACATCCATCCGGATGGGACGAAGTTTGCAACTGGTGGACAAGGTACACACACACACACACACACACACACACACACACACACACACACACACACACACACACACACACACACACACACACACACACACACACACACACACACACACACACACACACACACACACGCGGTCGTGTGAGTTTCCTTGTGTCTGTAGGCCTTGTTGAGTCTAAAGTAAATGCTGGTTTTCTTCTTGTTAACAGGAGAGGATTCTGGGAAGGTGATGATCTGGAACATGGCCCCCGTCCTGAGAGAGGACCACCAGAACAACGACCACATCCCCAAGATGCTGTGCCAGATGGACAATCACCTAGGTAACGCCCTCTCCTCCCCGCCTCCCGGTCCAGAGCGTTGATCACATACTACTGTGTGTGTTGTATATTATTGATACCATGTACTGTGTGTATTGTATATTATTGATACCATGTACTGTGTGTATTGTATATTATTGATACCATGTACTGTGTGTATTGTATATTATTGATACCATGTACTGTGTGTATTGTATATTATTGATACCATGTACTGTGTGTATTGTATATTATTGATACCATGTACTGTGTGTATTGTATATTATTGATACCATGTACTGTGTATTGTATATTATTGATACCATGTACTGTGTGTATTATATATTATTGATACCATGTACTGTGTGTATTGTATATTATTGATACCATGTACTGTGTGTATTGTATATTATTGATACCATGTACTGTGTGTCCCTATTGTTTATACTGTTAATGGGAATTATACTACATACGGTTTATAAAGTATGTCTTATGGCTACCTACTAACTTTATAGAACTGCTATAACTTTATGTACAGTTTCTTATGTGTGTGTGTGTGTGCGTGTGCGTGTGTGTGTGTGTATAGCGTGTGTGAACTGCGTGCGCTGGTCCAACAACGGTCTGTACCTGGCGTCTGGAGGAGACGACAAGCTGGTGATGGTGTGGAAACGAGCAGCGTATGTAACCATCAAGGCTTCACCTGAGGGTCATCAAACCCTCCGCTCTACGGCATGCTCTACCACAAGCCTTCTCTCAACGGGGGTCTTGCTGCTTGAGATCATGTGTGTGTGTGTGTGTGTGTGTGTGTCAGGTTCATCGGTCCCAGCACGGTGTTCGGGTCCAGCAGTAAATTGGCCAATGTGGAGCAGTGGAGGTGTGTCACAATCCTGAGGAACCACACTGGAGGTACTCACTCACACAACCCTGAGGAACCACACTGGAGGTACACACTCACACAACCCTGAGGAACCACACTGGAGGTACTCACTCACACAACCCTGAGGAACCACACTGGAGGTACTCACTCAAACAACCCTGAGACTCGCCCCCAAAAGAGAAATATATTCCTGGAGGTTTTGTTTGACTTTAAGAGTACTTAATACTATAATAGACATAGTATAGTGACATGAAAAAAACACATTTAACAGCTTGGGCCATTTTGAGTGACATTGGATGATAGGATTTGAGGGTTTGACATTTAGACTCTCACTTTTTAAAGATAGTTTTTCATTGTCTGTTTGCTGAGTTATTTCGCTGAGCGCCCTCACACTCACGGATTTGATCGAACCCATGCCACTTTGAAGTCTCAAATATGAAACATGTTTGATATTATCGGGGCCGCAGTCGATCGGAAGGCTTCCGATTTTTCACTGTAAACGGCGACACTACGAGATCATCTGTACATCCTCCGATTGTCGGGAGTGTATGCAGCATCGCACAACAATACACACAACTATTGACACTACTTCCTGTGAGGAGAATCCAACCTGTGTGTGTGTTGTCCTCCCAGATGTGATGGACGTAGCGTGGTCTCCCCACGACGTGTGGTTGGCCTCCTGCAGTGTCGACAACACCATCGTCATCTGGAACGCACGCAAGTTCCCAGGTGAGACGAACCAAACGCACCCAAACACACCAGAACTCAAGTTCAGTGACTCCAAACCGTAAGGTTGTTGGTAAAAAAAAAAGTTTTAGTTTTATGTTCAAAATTCTAACAAAATCTCAGATCAGTGTGTTTGACTTAATAAATGAGTAGAATAAGAAAGAAAATTCATGTATATGTATATCATGTCAAACGCATTGTTGGACAATGACCCAAAAGGTGTTGGCTGAATCCAAGGCTTATTATACCTGCCCTCATTTCTCAGGTACCCAAGGTACTGTAAATTATTAATATGATAAATATAGGTTGCGTGATATTTATATCGGGATTGCAGGGGAATGCTGACTTGTAAGCTACAGATATCTGATGGTACATTTTTGATTAAAGAAAATAATCCTTTACCCGGTTTGAAAGGTGTCATGAAGGCCCTGAATACCAACAGGCTTCTTAATTATTCGTATCCACCAGCGAGTTCAGACCTAAAGGTCGTCAGCTTCACCCCAACCACTGACCCTGAGTCAGTGGTTGACTACAGAGTAACTCCAGAAGCAGGGAAGGTAGCCTGACAGGATGTTAAGTGAACTGCTCCTGGATGGACTTCTGCTTGGTGAACTTCTTCTTGTCCTAACCCCAGAGATGGTGAGCTGTCTGCGGGGCCACACAGGGCTGGTCAAGGGCCTAACGTGGGACCCCGTGGGGAAGTACATTGCGTCGCAGGCCGACGACCACAGCCTGAAGGTCTGGCGGACGGTGGACTGGCAGCTGGAGACCAACATCACCAAACCCTTCAGCGAGGTCAGACCCCCCGCTGCTCACTGCTATGTTGTGTGTTACTGGGGCTGTGCAGATGTTCTGTCATCATCGTCTCTTATTGCATCCGCCATTGAAGATGGGAGAAGGTTACGTTTTGGCCCCTTTGTTTGTCTGTTAGCAAGACATCCAAACAGTTGTGTACTGGTGCCTGAGCACCAAGTGGTCGTGGTCAGACCGATCCAACGGGCCGTCTGTGTGACGCTCCCCTCTGTGTCCCCCTCAGTGTGGAGGGACCACCCATGTGCTGCGTCTGTCCTGGTCCCCGGACGGTCAGTACCTGGTCTCTGCTCATGCCATGAACAACTCTGGACCCACTGCCCAGATCGTGGAGCGAGACGGATGGAGGACCAGCATGGACTTCGTGGGCCACCGGAAGGCTGTCACCGTGGTGGTGTGTGTGTGTTGTGTAGTGTGTGTGTGTGTGTGTGTTGTGTAGTGTGTGTGTGTGTGTTGTGTGTGTGTGGTGTGTGTGTGTGCGTGCTGGTCCTACAATTTTTTTCAGATTCTGTCTCTTTTGGACAAAAAGTAATTTAAGGATACTAAACAAAATTAAGCATAAAAGCTACAAAGCACTAATATTAGAGAAAAGTGTTGGTATTGTCAATAAACCCTTAGTTGTATAAAATACTATGGCAGTTATGCATTATTGTAAAGGTGTAGTCTCTCTCTTTCTCTTTCTCTGTCTCTTTCTCTCTCTCTTTTCTGTGTCTCTCAACCAATAGAAGTTCAACCCAAAGATCTTCAAGAAGAAGCAGAAGAGCACTAGCTGTCCGTACTGCTGCTGCGCTGTGGGGAGCAAAGACCGCTCTCTGTCTGTCTGGGTGAGACACGCACGCACGCACGCACGCACGTACTGTATGTATAATAAACAATCAGTGGATGTGAGTATGTGTCTCTGTGGTTTCCAGCTGACGTCTCTGAAGCGCCCCCTGGTGATTATCCACGACCTCTTTGATAAATCCATCATGGACATCTCCTGGTGAGTCCTGACACTGGGGACACACCCTGCCCCCCCCCCCCTCCTGCTGGCCACACAGGGTACTACACACCAAACTATATTTCTAGAAACCCAGAGGCCATAGTATTGTAGTATAGTATAGTATAGTATTGTAGTATAGTATTGTTGTCCAAGTTCATACTGCGGGAGGGAATGGGAAGTAAGCATTTCATTGTACTGTGTGTGTGTGTGTGTGTGTGTGTGTGTGTGTGTGTGTGTGTGTGTGTGTGTGTGTGTGTGTGTGTGTGTGTGTGTGTGTGTGTGTGTGTGTGTGTGTGTGTGTGTGTGTGTGTGTGTGTGTGTGTGTGTGTGTGTGTCAGGACCCTAACCGGGTTGGGGATCCTGGTGTGTTCTATGGACGGTACCGTGGCCTACCTGGACTTCTCCCAGGACGAACTCGGGGACCCCCTCAATGAGGAGGAGAAGGTGGGACGGGATGTTCTACAACTCTGACCACATGAGTGAATTACTATCATACTATATACTATCATTCACTATCATTACACTACCATTCACTATCATTACACTATCATTCACTACCATTCACTACCATTCACTATCATTACACTATCATCACTACATTCACTATCATTACACTATCATTACACTATCATACACTATCATTACACTATCATACACTACCATACACTATCATTACACTATCATTCACTACCATTCACTACCATTCACTATCATACACTACCATTACACTACCATTCACTACCATTCACTATCATTACACTATCATACACTATCATACACTATCATACACTACCATACACTATCATACACTATCATTCACTACCATTCACTATCATACACTATCATTACACTATCATACACTATCATACACTATCATTACACTATCATTACACTATCATACACTATCATTACACTATCATTACACTATCATTACACTATCATACACTATCATACACTATCATACACTATCATTACACTATCATACACTATCATTACACTATCATACACTATCATTACACTATCATACACTATCATTACACTATCATACACTATCATATACTATCATTACACTATCATTACACTATCATACACTATCATATACTATCATACACTATCATACACTATCATACACTATCATACACTATCATATACTATCATTACACTATCATACACTATCATTACACTATCATACACTATCATTACACTATCATTACACTATCATACACTATCATATTTGTATTGTGTACAGTATTGTTATAGTTTTGTATAGTATAAAGTATAGTACATAGTATAGTGTTAATAGTATATAGTCATATCATAGGTAGTATAAAGTGTTGTTTACAGTATAGTTTATTATTATTATTAATATAGTATGTTTAGTATTGCATAGATTAGTTAAATTCACACTGCGGGAGGGAACGGGAAGTAAGCATTCCATTGTACTTGGCAATTCAACATCTCTCTCTCTCTCTCTCTCTCTCTCTACCTCTCTCACTCTCTACCTCTCTCTCTCTCTCTCTCTCTCTCTCTCTCTCTCTCTCTCTCTCTCTCTCTCTCTCTCTCTCTCTCTCTCTCTCTCTCTCTCTCTCTCTCTCTCTCTCTCTCTCTCTCTCTCTCTCTCTCTCTACCTCTCTCACTCTCTACCTCTCTCTCTCTCTCTCTCTCGCTCTCGCTCTCTCTCTCTCCCCATCAGAACACCATCCACCAGAACATCTATGGTAAGAGCCTGGCCATCACCAGTGGGGAGCATCTCTCCACCACGGTCATCGAGAACCCCGAGATGCTCAAGTACCAGCAGGACCGTAGTGTGGCGGCGACCCAGGGCTCCGCCCACGGCCAGTTGGCCACGCCCAAGCTCACCAGTGTGGTCAACGGAGAGTCTCTGGAGGACATCAGGAAGGTGCAGCAGTCAATGGGTCTTAAGTATAGAACTTGTGTATGCCAATCCCACCTTCAAAACTAAATAGATCATAAGCTTCAATGGCTTCACACTTAATCCATTGATTAGGATAAATGCTGCCTTATTTTCAATATCGGCATTGCAACAATATCAGACATCCAAGGGGTGGGTAATAGTAGTAAGCAGTGTGGTCGCTGAAGGTGATTGGTTGAAGCAGCGTGGTTGTTGAAGGTGATTGGTTGAAGCAGCGTGGTTGTTGAAGGTGATTGGTTGAAGCAGCGTGGTTGTTGAAGGTGATTGGTTGAAGCAGCGTGGTTGTTGAAGGTGATTGGTTGTTGAAGGTGATTGGTTGAAGCAGCGTGGTTGTTGAAGGTGATTGGTTGAAGCAGCGTGGTTGTTGAAGGTGATTGGTTGAAGCAGCGTGGTTGTTGAAGGTGATTGGTTGAAGCAGCGTGGTTGTTGAAGGTGATTGGTTGAAGCAGCGTGGTTGTTGAAGGTGATTGGTTGAAGCAGCGTGGTTGTTGAAGGTGATTGGTTGAAGCAGCGTGGTTGTTGAAGGTGATTGGTTGAAGCAGCGTGGTTGTTGAAGGTGATTGGTTGGTTGGTTTCAGAACCTCCTGAAGAAGCAGGTGGAAACGAGGACAGCAGACGGGAGGCGACGCATCACACCGCTGTGTATCGCTCAGCTGGACACGGGGTAACACACACACACACACACACACACACACACACACACACACATACACATACACATACACATACACACACACACTCTAATTTGAAATAAAGGACCACCATTGTACTCAAAATATTACAAGAAAGCCGATTTATTTGATGAAATTTCTTGCGTGACTTTTGATAAATTATAAAAAGCTGAGTTGTGCATTACTGGATATGAACATATATATATATGAATATAGATATATTACAACACACTTACTGATACTAACGGATACAATGGGCATTACTGGATATTTAGACATATTTACTGATTCTAACAAATGCCTCGGAAAAGACACTTTAGAATGTTCACATCTAGTAGGCTGGCTGTCATTGTCACCATTTCTAAAACATTGTCACTCCTCCTCCTCCTCCTCCTCCTCCTCCTCCTCAGGGACTTCTCCCCCGCCCTCTTCAACAGTGTCCCCATCATGCCCGGGGCGTCGGTCCCCAACCAGCTCACTCCCCAGCTGAGCTCTGACTCCAGCCAGGGACAGGCCTCCTCCCTGGGGCTGCGGCCCCCTCACGACCCCCTGCTGGTCCCCAGCGTCGTCACCGGCTCCTCCAAGCCCCTGGAGGAGATCAAGGATGGGTACAGACCTGAGCTGACGGCAGCACCTCCAGCACCTCCTCCAGCACCTCCTCCTGTCTCTGGATACGTGTTGATTCACCTACTTTATATTGTTACCCCTCTTCTTCCCCTCTTCTTCCCCCTCTCTCTTCTCCTATCCTCCCATCCTCTCCTCTCACACCTTTCTCTCTCCTCCTGTTCTCCCTTTCTTCTCTCCTTTGCCCTCATTTCCTCTCTCCTCTGCTCTATTTTCTCCTTTTCTACCCTCCCCCCTCCTCTCCCCTCTCCCCTCCCCTCTCCACTCCCCTCTCCTCTCCACTCCCCTCCCCTCTCCTCTCCTCTCCTCCCCCTCCACTCCCCTCTCCCCTCCACTCCACTCCACTCCACTCCCCTCCCCTCTACTGCAGATTGAAGGCCAGCCTCCTGCTCGGCTCCGCCTCTAAGATTGAACCAATGAAAGCTCTGGACTCCAGGTTCACAGAGAGGTCAAAGGCCACACCGGGGGCCACCGCCGCCATCGCCTCTATGACTGGTCTGATGCCGCTAGACGGGTGAGTGGTCAGCTCCCAGTACAACCAGTAGTAGACTGGTCAGCTCCCAGTACAACCAGTAGTAGACTGGTCAGCTCCCAGTACAACCAGTAGTAGACTGGTCAGCTCCCAGTACAACCAGTAGAAAACGGATAGTCTCCCAGTCCGACCAGTGTCTGTCTCCCAGTCCGACCAGTGTCTGTCTCCCAGTCTGACCAGTGTCTGTCTCCCAGTCTGACCAGTGTCTGTCTCCCAGTCTGACCAGTGTGTCTCCCAGTCCGACCAGTGTCTGTCTCCCAGTCCGACCAGTGTCTGTCTCCCAGTCTGACCAGTGTCGGTCTCCCAGTCTGACCAGTGTCTGTCTCCCAGTCTGACCAGTGTGTCTCCCAGTCCGACCAGTGTCTGTCTCCCAGTCCGACCAGTGTCTGTCTCCCAGTCTGACCAGTGTCGGTCTCCCAGTCTGACCAGTGTCTGTCTCCCAGTCTGACCAGTGTCTGTCTCCCAGTCTGACTAGTGTGTCTCCCAGTCCGACCAGTGTCTGTCTCCCAGTCCGACCAGTGTCTGTCTCCCAGTCTGACCAGTGTCTGTATCCCAGTCTGACCAGTGTCTGTATCCCAGTCTGACCAGTGTCTGTATCCCAGTCTGACCAGTGTCTGTATCCCAGTCTGACCAGTGTCTGTATCCCAGTCTGACCAGTGTCTGTATCCCAGTCTGACCAGTGTCTGTATCCCAGTCTGACCAGTGTCTGTATCCCAGTCTGACCAGTGTCTGTATCCCAGTCTGACCAGTGTCTGTATCCCAGTCTGACCAGTGTCTGTATCCCAGTCTGACCAGTGTCTGTATCCCAGTCCGACCAGTGTCTGTCTCCCAGTCCGACCAGTGTCAGTCTCCCAGTCTGACCAGTGTCTGTCTCCCAGTCTGACCAGTGTCTGTATCCCAGTCTGACCAGTGTCTGTATCCCAGTCTGACCAGTGTCTGTATCCCAGTCTGACCAGTGTCTGTATCCCAGTCTGACCAGTGTCTGTCTGTGTGCCAGCAGCTTGAAGGACAGCGTCTCCACTCTGAAGTCTAAAGATGAGTCGAGCAGCGACAGTGAGGACAAAATGGCCACCATCAACAAGAACCTGTCTTTCACCAAGAGAAAGACGGAGCTGATGATGGAGGGCGGGGATGTGGTGGAGAAGAGGAGGAAGGGCCGGCCCCGGAAAGACAAGATGGCCGTGTCCATGGCCCCGCCCTTCCTCCAGGCCACGCCCCCCTCCGACAGAGACCCCAGCAGGGTCACCCTGTCTCCTGCCGCCGTCTTCAAACTACCAATCCCCAGCTTGCAGAAGAGCTTCAGCCTCCAGGTAGTCGTCCAGCTGTGTTTCCTGTGTTATATGTGTGGGCTAATATGCTACGGGATCGATTTAGGAATTACAAAATATACTAACATTATAAAGTTACTTCAACCCCTTTTACTTTTTAAAATTAAGTGTGGCTTTGGTGTGTATATGTGTGTGTGTGTGTGTGTGTATATATATATATATATATATATATATATATATGTGTGTGTGTGTGTGTGTGTGTGTGTGTGTGTGTGTGTGTGTGTGTGTGTGTGTGTGTGTGTGTGTGTGTGTGTGTGTGTGTGTGTGTGTGTGTGTGTGTGTGTGTGTGTGTGTGTGTGTGTGTGTGTGTGTGTGTGTGTGTGTGTGTGTGTGTGTGTGTGTGTGTGTCCGTTCGTCCAGGTGAGCATGGAGCCCTCTGTTTTCCTGGAGGTGGAGAACGAGGTGTCGCAGGTTGCTGGTTCGAAGCTCAGCCAGATCAGATGCTCCCGAGACGGGAGAGACTGGGACACACTGCTGCCTTGCTCAATCCTCACCGCCGCCGGCAGCAGGTGGGCGGAGCACATGACTCACCTAGTCATTGATCATCATGTTCCTGGTGCCCATAGTGTGTACTGATCCATGCTATGGGTCTCTCATCCTCTCCTGAACTCTTGCTCCGCCCATCCACCAGTGATGTCATCGCGGTGGTGTGCGAGGACAGGATGCTGTCGGTATTCTCCTCCTGTGGGCGTCGCCTACTTCCTGCCATGCAGCTTGCCACACCCCCCTCTGCCCTGCACTGCTCCAGGAACTACGTCATGGTGATGACGTCAGGGGGAGTGGTGTTCGTCTGGTGAGATCATCTCACACACACACACACACCTCCTCTTCATCACACACCAGAGGAGATGAGCAGGAGGAGAGAAGCAGTTAGTGGAGGAGAGGAGCAGTTAGTGGAGGAGAGGAGCAGTTAGTGGAGGAGAGGAGCAGTTAGTGGAGGAGAGGAGCCGTTAGTGGAGGAGAGGAGCCGTTAGTGGAGGAGAGGAGCAGTTAGTGGAGGAGAGGAGCCGTTAGTGGAGGAGAGGAGCCGTTAGTGGAGGAGAGGAGCAGTTAGTGGAGGAGAGGAGCCGTTAGTGGAGGAGCAGTTAGTGGAGGAGAGGAGCCGTTAGTGGAGGAGAGGAGCAGTTAGTGGAGGAGAGGAGCCGTTAGTGGAGGTGGAGTTAGTGGAGGAGGAGAGGAGCAGTTAGTGGAGGAGAGGAGCCGTTAGTGGAGGAGAGGAGCAGTTAGTAGAGGAGCAGTTAGTGGAGGAGGAGAGGAGCTGTTAGTGGAGGAGCAAGAGGAGAGGAGGAGAGGAGCAGTTGGTGGAGGAGAGGAGCAGTTGGTGGAGGAGAGGAGCAGTTAGTAGAGGAGCAGTTAGTGGAGGAGGAGAGGAGCTGTTAGTGGAGGAGCAAGAGGAGAGGAGGAGAGGAGCAGTTGGTGGTGGAGGAGGAGCAGTTAGTGGAGGAGGAGAGGAGCAGTCAGTGGAGGTGGAGAGGATCCGTTAGTGGAGGAGCAAGAGGAGAGGAGCAGTTAGTGACTTTAGGAACCAAGTCACCGATGGATCCTCAGCCAGGTTAAACTCCATTTTGAGTGGACTAGGTGTTGGAATAGGAACATCTGGAGCGTGGTAGAAGGACAGCTGAAACCCAGGAGGTAGAAGGGACGACTGTCTGATGGATCTTGTCTTGTTTCCAGGGACGTCCAGAAGCAGACAGCAGTGGTGAAGAACCAATCACTGCAGGCCATCATCCCAGGTCTGAGATCTGACCCCCAACATCTCCCTCGTCATGGCAACCGATGGACTCACATTAGTTAGCGATGTAGATTCTGTTGACAGGAATCTCTCTCTCTCTCTCTCTCTCTCTCTCTCTCTCTCTCTCTCTCTCTCTCTCTCTCTCTCTCTCTCTCTCTCTTTCTCTCTTCTCTCTTCTCTCTTCTCTCTTCTCTCTCTCTCTCTCTCTCTAGGTGGTGACATCACCGTCTCCCAGTCTCTGTTGACCCAGCAGGGGGTGCCGGTGGTGTCTCTGACCAACGGGAGGTCCTACTGCTTCAGTTCCGCCCTGGACACCTGGTGAGTCAAATCAAACTTTATGCATAGAAAGCTTTGTGTGCGTGACGGCATTGCAATGCAATACAACATGGCTTACAAGTAAAACACAATTCCAAAAAATGTGTTTTTACATGAGCAGGAAACATCAGAATCGCATCGTAGATACATGAAGTGATCTCTCTCTCTCTCTCTCTCTCTCTGTCGCTCTCTCTGTCTCTCTCTCTGTCTCTCTCTCTCCCCCCCCCCCCCCCCCCAGGACCCTGATAGCAGATAAAGCCGACTCGTTGGTTCAGTGTGCCGACTTCAGGAGCTGTCTGACTACCCAGGATACACCTGTTCCTACCGGGCCGCTGGCTGTCATGCAGGCTCGTAACCTCAAGTAGGACACACACACACACACACACACACACACACACACACACACACACACACACACACACACACACACACACACACACACACACACACACACACACACACACACACACACACACACACACACACACACACACACACACACACCTATCAATAACAACTATACTTCTAATATATCCTCTCTCTCTCTCTCTCTCTCTCCACAGCGGGGGTGGCCTGGTCTCCCGTCTGTCCACCGCCCCCCCCCAGCTCCAACAGTCCCTGACCTCCTCCTTCCTAGAGAGCCAGCTGGCCTCGTCCCGTGTGCTCCTGTCCCCACAGGAGTACCGCTACTGGCTGCTGGTCTACGCCCGCTTCCTAGTCACCGAAGGTACGCTAGCTCCTTAGTGGGGGGGTTAGCTGGCTCCTTAACTAGGGGGGGGATAGCTAGCTCCTTAGTGGGGGGGGGGGGGTTAGCTGGCTCCTTAACTAGGGGGGTGGATAGCTAGCTCATTAGTGGGGGGGGGGGGTTAGCTGGCTCCTTAACTAGGGGGGTGGATAGCTAGCTCGTTAGGGTACAGGGCTTTCTCAAGGTGTCTTGAGAAGTGGATGCAAATGACTGACTGCTCCACAGACGATGACACAACAGGCAGGTTGGATATTGATGGATATGTTATAGTGTGTGTGTGTGTGTGTGTGTGTGTGTGTGTGTGTGTGTGTGTGTGTGTGTGTGTGTGTGTGTGTGTGTGTGTGTGTGTGTGTGTGTGTGTGTGTGTGTGTGTGTGTGTGTGTGTGTGTGTGTGTGTGTGTGTGTGTGTGTGTGTAGGCTGTGAGTATCGTCTCAGGGAGCTGTGTAAGGAGCTGCTGGGACCCGTCCACAAATCTGCTGCTTCATCCTGGGAGCCCACAACCCTGGTACCCGTCTCTCTGAACTCCCACCTGTCTGTCCATCTACCCGTCTCTCTGAACTCCTACCTGTCTGTCCATCTACCCGTCTCTCTGAACTCCTACCTGTCTGTCCATCTACCCGTCTCTCTGAACTCCTACCTGTCTGTCCATCTACCCGTCTCTCTGAACTCCTACCTGTCTGTCCATCTACCCGTCTCTCTGAACTCCTACCTGTCTGTCCATCTACCCGTCTCTCTGAACTCCTACCTGTCTGTCCATCTACCCGTCTCTCTGAACTCCTACCTGTCTGTCCATCTACCCGTCTCTCTGAACTCCTACCTGTCTGTCCATCTACCCGTCTCTCTAAACTCCTACCTGTCTGTCCATCTACCCGTCTCTCTAAACTCCCACCTGTCTGTCCATCTACCCGTCTCTCTGAACTCCTACCTGTCTGTCCATCTACCCGTCTCTCTGAACTCCTACCTGTCTGTCCATCTACCCGTCTCTCTGAACTCCTACCTGTCTGTCCATCTACCCGTCTCTCTGAACTCCTACCTGTCTGTCCATCTACCCGTCTCTCTAAACTCCTACCTGTCTGTCCATCTACCCGTCTCTCTAAACTCCCACCTGTCTGTCCATCTACCCGTCTCTCTGAACTCCTACCTGTCTGTCCATCTACCCGTCTCTCTGAACTCCTACCTGTCTGTCCATCTACCCGTCTCTCTGAACTCCTACCTGTCTGTCCATCTACCCGTCTCTCTGAACTCCTACCTGTCTGTCCATCTACCCGTCTGTTTTTCCACACGCCTGTTAATCTACCTGTCTCTCCCCTTCCACTCTGGTACATGTTGGTCTCTCTACCTGTCTGTTCATCTACCCGGCTCTCTTCCTCTACCTGTCTGACTGTCTCTCTTGTGCAGGGACTCCACAAGCGTGAGCTGCTGAGGGAGGTGTTGCCGCTCATTGGTCAGAACCTCCGCTTTCAGAGGCTCTTCACGGAGTACCAGGACCAGCTGGAGATCGTCCGCGGCAAATGACACACACACGCTCACACACACATGCACGCCCACACACAAATGCACACACACACACACACACACGCACGCACACAAACGCACACACGCACGCCGAGGACCTTGTGTGGACAGACTCCATCACTGAGGCACAACGGGAGTGACTGGTTTTTTTTTTCTTAAATAAAAACTTAAGTTTGAGTCCCTCGTTCTCCTGGTGCCCCGCGAGCGCTGAGCCCGGCGAGGGTTGGAGTCCCGTGACGGCGGGAGGAGGTTGGGACGGGAGGATGACGAGGGCTGGAGTCCCGTGACGGCGGGAGGAGGTTGGGACGGGAGGATGATGAGGGTTGGAGTCCCGTGACGGCGGGAGGAGGTTGGGACGGGAGGATGACGAGGGCTGGAGTCCCGTGACGGCGGGAGGAGGTTGGGACGGGAGGATGACGAGGGTTGGAGTCCCGTGACGGCGGCAGGAGGTTGGGACGGGAGGATGACGAGGGTTGGAGTCCCGTGACGGCGGGAGGAGGTTGGGACGGGAGGATGACGAGGGTTGGAGTCCCGTGACGGCGGGAGGAGGTTGGGACGGGAGGATGACGAGGAGTTGGACCAGAGGAGGACTAAAGGAGCTCTTGGTTTTGGTATCTCCCTTTGCCAGTGGGAGAGATTCAAAGTGCACTTAAAGATGTTGAAATGTTTTTTTCTATTTTACAATCTGTTGGACGTCATACTATCGTCACGTATGTCTACCACTTTGCCACGCCCCTGCGTATGACACCGCCACACAGGTGCATCCTGGGAGTTGTAGTCCGAGCAGCATGATGACAATCTCCCTCCTCTCGGACCCGAACAGACATCTCGGACGAGGTCTCCTCAACCCTGCCCTCCCCTGCCTTGGAATACATCCAACTTCTGACCTTTAACCCCTGAGCTTTGACCTGAGCCCCTGTGGAGCCGTTTTAAACGCAGTGTTTCATATTAATGTGTGTTTGGACAACACTAAGATACTGATATCAGGACAATATATAGAGATATTATAAAGTAACTTGGAGGTGGCACAATGCACTGTACAGTACAATGTCAGAGACAGACGGATGGAGGGACAGACTGGTTTGTTGTGTACAGCCTTTGTTGTTTGTTAGTTATTTCTACGTGTTTTAATAAATAACTAAATGTCTTTCCATTTTCTATTAAAACGAGGAAAAACATTTTTGTTTTTTGGTGGGACGGGCGGGGGGGAATCAAATAAATATTGCTTAAATCGTTTTTGGGTAACTTCTCGACTGTTTGTATGCATGTTGAAATATCTTCTAGTGATTATACTAGGGGCTGTGACCAGTAGAACCACAGTCTGCTACTGGTTCTACTGGGAGCTGACCAGTAGAACCACAGTCTGCTACTGGTTCTACTGGGAGCTGTCCAGTACAACCACAGTCTGCTACTGGTTCTACTGGGAGCTGACCAGTAGAACCACAGTCTGCTACTGGTTCTACTGGGAGCTGACCAGTAGAACCACAGTCTGCTACTGGTTCTACTGGGAGCTGTGACCAGTACAATAAACCAACCAATCAGATGACAGCACTTATCGTACAGAAGAGAAAGTGTCGACAAGTAAAGAATTCTGAATATTTTAAAGCAACCCGATTCTCAATATAAAGGATGTCACGTACATCTTATATTAAAGAGATATTATTTTGGAATATATGAACATTAAGAATCAAAAGACACATGGAGGCGCTTGGTCAGTGTGACTCAATAAAAGGCCTCCTGCACCTCGCGCCCATCCCTTTGGTCTCATTAGTGAATCAACTCTCCTCAGGTGAGCCTCACCTGTGCCAGTCCCTCTCCTCAGGTGAGCGTCACCTGTGCCAGTCCCTCGGCCTCAGGAGGTCCGCTCCACGTTCAGGTTCAGGTGTGTCGGTCGTGGAGCTGTGGGAGAGACCGAGACCTCCGGGCCTCAGACTGGAGGCTGCAGCCGTTTCGGGTCCGAAGCGGCGAATCGGAACGGAGTAAGTTACCGAGAGAGAGTGTTCTCCTACTCCTCCTTCCCTAAGGTGTAGTTCCTCCTGCCCTAAGGTGTAGTTCCTCCTTCCGTAAGGTGTAGTTCCTCCTTCCCTAAGGTGTAGTTCCTCCTTCCCTAAGGTGTAGTTCCTCCTGTCCGTAAGGTGTAGTTCCTCCTGTCCGTAAGGTGTAGTTCCTCCTTCCCTAAGGTGTAGTTCCTCCTGTCCGTAAGGTGTAGTTCCTCCTTCCCTAAGGTGTAGTTCCTCCTTCCCTAAGGTGTAGTTCCTCCTTCCCTAAGGTGTAGTTCCTCCTGTCCCTAAGGTGTAGTTCCTCCTGTCCCTAAGGTGTAGTTCCTCCTGTCTCTAAGGTGTAGTTCCTCCTTCCCTAAGGTGTAGTTCCTCCTGTCCGTAAGGTGTAGTTCCTCCTTCCCTAAGGTGTAGTTCCTCCTTCCCTAAGGTGTAGTTCCTCCTGTCTCTAAGGTGTAGTTCCTCCTTCCCTAAGGTGTAGTTCCTCCTTCCCTAAGGTGTAGTTCCTCCTGTCCCTAAGGTGTAGTTCCTCCTGTCCCTAAGGTGTAGTTCCTCCTGTCTCTAAGGTGTAGTTCCTCCTTCCCTAAGGTGTAGTTCCTCCTGTCCCTAAGGTGTAGTTCCTCCTGTCTCTAAGGTGTAGTTCCTCCTTCCCTAAGGTGTAGTTCCTCCGGTAGGCGACACGTTAGGAACGCCACCCGTTCATTTGGTGGTCATACTGACACTAATGGAACGTTAAGTTAGTCAGGACCAGTCCTAATGTAGTGTATTAATGTCTATGGGCAACACTTTGAGAAACTGACTTAACGGCTGACTATGATGAGTGTGGACTTATAAATAAAACGTTTTATATGTATGTATGCATATATATGTATATATATTGTGTGTATATATATATATTGTGTGTATATATACACAATATATATATTGTGTATATATATATATATATGTGTGTGTATTTTTGGCTTGTAAAGAAGGAAATGCACTTATGACTAATGGTGAGTCGTCTACCGGTTGAAGGACCTTATTGTAAGTCGCTTTGGACAAAGGTGTCTGCTAAATGAATAGCCTTCACTAGAGATAGACGAGTGATGTTGTGCAGCTAAAGAAGTGTTCAGTCGACCCTCCACCGACCAGAGGACCGACTGAACAGAACCTCATCTTTTGGATGCAAATGCGGATCTGTGGAGCCTCTGGGATGGGAGGACCTGCCGCACAATGCTGTCCATTTGTGGTCGTTTTTACATCTCATTTCCATGGGAAAAAAAAAGTCCATGCAAACTATGTTGGTGTTGTCGGCGCAGTGTGGAGACGTGTTTCTGCACAGGCCAGACGCGTTAAAGCTGGATTACACAGACATGACGGTCCGTCGGTGATGATTTGACTGTAGTCTGTAGTCCGGACACGTGGCTGGTTGTAACGCCGTTAAGGTTGGGGGATATGTGATGGGTTTGTTGATCCTTCAGGATTGCAGGAGCACTTGACGGACACCATAGTCGGATGTTCCTCCTGGACCAGATGACGGACTGAGGACCTGATGTGGCTGCCTAACAAGTTGATGGTAGTTATCAACATCGCTACTAACTCCTCCCACCACATTATACTATTGTTCCTGCATGAAAAGGATGTTTTGCTTTGTGTGTTACTAAAATTAGTTGTCTCATTTGGAGGCGAATAATGTTGGCTTTCTAACATGAGTTTTCCTCCTTCAGCCTCTGGACCACCAACCGCCCCCGAGTCTTCACACAAGCATCGCCTCATGACTGCTCTCTGTTGCCCCCTGCCGAGCACTGACGGCATAGCACCCCACCTTGACTTTATTGTCGTCTCCTCCTTAACTGCTTCCTGCTCGATGTCGCCTCCTCTTTGTCGTCTTCCTATCATGAATCCATACAGCATCACCCCGCGCTCCTTCCACCCACCACACGAGGGCGCCGTGACCCCCGACTACGAGGCAGCTTACCGTCACCCTTACCCCCAGAGGTCACCGCCGGCCCGGCCCTCTCAGCCCGGGGTGACCCCTGACCCCTCCGCCCCCATGCCGTACCCTCATTCCTCCTACCCGATCCTCTTCTCCTATCCCTCCCCGGGCCAGGCCATAAGCCCCGCCTCCCCGCCCATTCTCCCCGTCGCTAGCCCCGCCTCCCAGCTGTCGTTCTCTCCGGTGCTGCTCCAGCTGCAGGGCTCCGACGACCCGTCTCCGGACCTGGAGTGCGCCGTGTGCTTCAGCCGCTTCAACAACGTCTTCCGCTGTCCCAAGATGCTGCAGTGCAAGCACACCTTCTGCCTGGAGTGTCTGGCACGCATCAACGTCAAGTCTCTGTACCCCGACACCATCCAGTGCCCCCTGTGTCGCGGGCTGACCCCGCTGCCCAGCCTGGGCCTCCCCAAGCTGGACACGGACCCGGCCGTGCTGTCCTACCTCCCGGCCGCCATGCAGAAGGTCTACAGCATCCGCTTCAACCGCACCAAGGGCAAGCTGCAGGTCAAAAGGTCAGTTCCTGGCTGGGATCCCCCAACAAAGAACAAATATCCTCACATTAGTCAAACGCTTTTGTCTTGTGACTTCATTCAACAGATCACTACTAGTCACCTGAAGTCAGAATAATATGTATTATAATAATACATACATACACGTATCATAATATGATAATAATACAAGCCTCCAAGAGCAGAACCAGAGCTCGGGTAAAAGTACAATAAGTTGTCTCCCTAGATTTGACCCGGTAAGAACATCAGACTCATCATAACCCCTACGATGACAAACGATGATGCCAATCAAAGATGTATCTTTGGACCCTTTGGTCACTTCTAAACTGTCTACTGGTAAATAATGTTGTTTTAAAATGTTTCATATGCTTTCCATCTAAGATGTATTTTACCGTAGCCCTGTTTCTGTACTTCTTAATTGGAAGTTTCAAACTGTTATAACTGCCTGCATTTCTAGTCTGGGATTACATGTTTGTTTGTTTTTTAACAATCGTCTTCACACTTGTCGCAATACCATGTCCACATATTATTATATTACATATTATCCACATACATGTCCATATTTCAATACACTTAAAACATTCATCATCAATACGGTGTATACTTTTGCATTGCTTTGATACAAAAGGCATTCAATCGCTACTTCTTCCAAAACCATGAATACCTCTCGGTCAGCGTTCACCGCCAGCTAAAGTCTGTACAACTACAGCAAATAAGGCCAACCTTTAGATACTCTGTTCAACGCCTTCATCGCTTTCAGTTCAAACCAACCGGTCTGATCACTGGGGATGGAAAATGTTGCGTTCTGACCGATAACTCAAACTATATGTTTGAAAGACGGATCATTCAGATTTGAGCTCAGTTTTTTGTTTGCAGACTTGTTACAATCTTTATAAAAGTGGTCATGCATGCATTGAAATGTGCATGTATGAAGGAACGTATCAATGTGGTTTGTCACTGAAGTTGTTTTCCATTAAACAGTAAACATTGTTACAGTATTCTGGGATTCTGATGCAGTACATAAAACATTCGTTCATTTAAAGTTACACTTGCATCTTATTTCTGAGCCACAGGGGGGCGCCACAATCACGAAATAAATACATAATCAATATTAAATGCTCCTGTAGAGTAGTTTGTTGTACTGAAGAACGAGAATGTGTTCAATTTCTGTTCTTCACCGGTAGGTCATCTGAAGGGCCCAGGAGGTGGGGTCAGAGGTCGCACACCTCCCTGAGGTCAGTCAGCCAATCGCTGGATGTGGGGCTCCCCAGTCCAACCATCGGGGGCTCCAGGAGGGAGGGAGAGGAGGAGGAGGGCGGCGTGGGGGGCTTCCTGTTCCGCCTCACAGACCAACCGGTGTCCCGGGCCGTCCTCCTCACCTCCGTGGTGATGATGATGGTGCTGCTGACGGGCATCGTCATCTTCCTCCTCACCTACAAACACAACTGAACACACGGCTCCTCGCAGAGACCTGACCCTGAACCCTCACAAGTCTCTGTTCTCTCCTCGCCATCCGAGTCAGTTGGTGGAGGTGTCGCTGCGTATCTCCACCACTAGACGTCACTGTTGGGTTATCTGAGGAGTGGTGTTTGGCCAAACCCCAGAACTCTGAGGTCCTCTCATGGAGATGTCTTCTGTGTACCCGGTGTTCTCAGTGTCCACTGGACGGAGCATATCTAGCACAATGTGGCTCAGCTTTGCTGGCTGGGCTTGTCTAGCTGGACGAGCGTCGCTCCGCTGGCTTGGCCGAACTCGCTTCACTCAGCAGTTTGTCACGGTGAAGGCTCTGCTCTAATGCCTTCCAATCTTCAGAAAATAACCTGATGTATATATGATTTTAATTGTCCTAAATTGAATGCCTGGGTGGTTTTGATGCCTTTTTGAGATCACATGCAGATTCGTTTTTTTACACTTTTAGGCTGCAAACTAACTGTCAAATGTTTTACAATGGCCCGTTTTTTAATATGTATTGTAAAATAAACCATATTTTATTTATTAGTGTCAGTGGTTAAATGTGCATGTTTTTGTTTTTTAAGAATGAATGTGGACCGCTTTTAAAACTGAAATAAATAATTTTTACAAGAGTTTAGAAGGTCAGACTTGATGGGAAGTTTGTTATAGGCTACTTTTAACTTCCCTTTTTAAAGGGGAGCCAAACCAATACTTCTGGTTGATTAGATGCTTCCATCTCTGGGTTAATTTCTATTGCACATGCTGATTAACCCATTTTAATTATCATTTTAAAGGCAGTCTGTTCTCTTTTTTTTTTAGTACTTCTGAAATATGAGTCATTCTAGAAGTACTCCCTTTTATCGTGAAGTGTATTTCTGTACACGCAGTTGCAGCACAGACCGCAGTATGATTTAGATCAGTGTTCTGTTGGTCATCTTCCTCCACCGGTGAGGAAGATGTTCACGCCACCAACGCCCTGACTTCCTGTTCTGTACTTGTGTGGTTTTGTGATGTCACGGAACCGGCTGTGGTAGTGGCTCCCCCTGTTGGGAGACAGGAGTGGTTCTGTCTGATCCTGGACCTCAACCCTGTGGTTCTGGGCCAAACCATCTTGTTAGTCCTAGGTTCTCGCCCCTTACCCTTTCTCTTCACCTCCAGAGTTTCTTCCAAAGCAATCCTCTGCTGAATCGAACAGCCATTCTCTCTCCTTGGTCTTTCATTTCTTTCCTTAAACTTCTGTTAAAGAAAGTTCTGTTCTTCCATTATTTCAATCTCCATCTCATTCCGGTTTATTTCACAAAGTCAAAAAAGAGTTAGTTCATCTTGTCTTTACTCCCCAGTCTATCTCTTTGGTGGAACGGCACGTGAGTGTGAAGCAACATCCTGGCCTCTGATGATTGGCTGGCGGCCAGAAGACGGTCTTTTTTTTAAATAAATGCTTTGTGGTGGTCACTATAGGATCAGAGAGACTCGGTCTTCAGCCCGGTGTGTCGGGGGATGAGTTTGACCCGAGGATGGAGTTTGTGATTATCCTGGGGGTCATCTGCCTGGAGATCGGCTCACACCACTCACACGGTACGTATCTAAAAAGACTTCACAGGTTTGTCCAAAAACCTTGGAGGGACGTGGAAGGTGCTCGTGTTATGAGTTCCAAATTTTGCTCAGTCAAAAAGAAAAAATAATTATACAATCATTCATCAGATCAAATCAGCAAGTTGTTGACATTTGAGCCAGGCTTCACAGTATTTCTGAGTGGTTTTCATCTGTTTTCCGTCTGTTTCCGTCGCCCAAGAGCTGACTGTGAGAGGCCAGGACCTCCAGCGCTGCGATGGAGACCGCCGTGTTTGTGTCACGGACAAAGAACACTGTCACCACCTCCCGGACTCCCGCTCACAGGCACGTACCAGCGGCAGATGGTTGCCAACCCTACCGTGGATTCAATCCAGGATATTGGGTTTTGGATAAAAATTACCAAAATATTATCTTTAATGTATTACGGATCGAGAGTGCTATCATGCCCAAAGCGTGGGCGTTGAGTGAGATGTCATCTTGTGATTTCCCCATAGTTACTGTTGCACAGGCCCAAACAGCAGCTGTGGGAAGCACACGCAGCAGACCGTGACTTGTTACCCGCTGCGTGTCCAGACCCCACAGCTTTCTCCCCCATGTGGTTTTTGCGCTCGTGGGCTCGTTCGTTTCCCATTTGGATTCGGAAGGAATTTGTCAAATCCATCAGACCTGCATGACAACTGGGCTGGCTGTGCCCAAGGAACACCCCACATCTCCATCATGTAGAGTCGTCAACCCCATGCCCTGAACATACAAGAGGCCTGCTTATTGCTAGTCAAACCCTCTGAATGCTGTTTCACATTTTCTCCACTTTCCACTATATCTTAGATTTTTATATTGGATAATTTTTATTTCATCATTTTATATTCATGTGTATCTTTTTGTTTGTTGGTATTTTTATATTAATTTATGTACATATGTACCAGGGTTTCCGTTAGCCGGTATTTACCTGTTTTTAGCGGGTAAAATTTATAAAAAAACGGTAATTTAAAAACCTGCCGGTCAAAATGTCCGGTAATAATGCTCATACTAAACAGATCCTGGACATTTAGTCACAATGGGATAGTTCGGTGGGACCCAGAACGCAGACCAAGACACAGTGGAGCGATACGTAAAGCTTTATTCAAAGCAAACACAAGGGAACACGGGGACAGTCCAGGGGTCTGGGTACCGGGAGGTCGATCCGCGGAGTCCGGGACGGGTAGGAGTCCGGGACGGGGAGGAGTCCGGGACGGGGAGGAGTCTGGGTCAGTGGCTTAGGAGGCCCCCCCCCCGTTGGACTTCACGATCGCGACAACTGTGTACACATGAGCTCCTACTGACCTCTACTGTTTACAAAAGATGCCTGAAAAAATAAACATTTAAAAAAGTGGCCGCGATGTCTATCCCATGTCACTCTTATTGATTTAGGGAGGGGGCGGGGCCCCATGGTCCGACCTGCGGGGGAGCCCCCAAATATTGCGCAACGCCACTGGTCTGGGTACCGGGAGGACGAGTAGCGACAGGTACCGGACAGGTAATTCTAATGACCGGGGAGCTCGTATAGACCAGGGTGACGCGGGATAGGTACAGGAACTGGATCTCCGGGACATCAGCGTGGCGATGTCCGTCCAGAATGTCCGCCGTGACGGGAACAACGTGCAGTAACGACCTAACCCCGGGGTAAAGTATAGCCAGAGTCTATATACCCCAGGTGAGGTGATTAACCATTAGACAAGGTGATAGCTGACAGGTGTGTGTGCGCCGCCAGCGCACGTGGCTTGGCCACGCCCCCTGCCAACCACCGTAACCGTGACACTACAGATGTTACAGGTGTTTTTTGCGGCTAACGAGGTTTTGCTCAATCGTTCTTGTTCGTTTTGTTGTTCATTAAATAGTCACATTGATTTGAGGTCTTTGTCATTCTTTCGTCAATCTAGGTGTACATTCTAGTTGCGTTTGTAGACTGTTTTTGAGACATTTAGAATTTGTCCGGTAAAATAAAATCTGTCCGGACACTTGACCGGCAAGAAGAAATCCTAGCGGAAACCCTGATATGTACATGTATGCGCAAACGTACCTGCCGGTAATCCTATAAAGAAGGGAACTGTCTCCTGTGTCCAGGTGAACCTGACCTGCTTCTTCCAGGCTGGTGACAGGCTGGCTGGCCAGGTGAGCTGTGCCTGGAGCCCCGTCTCTCCCGGGTCCTCTCTGGTCTTCACCTCATCGTGAGTCCACAGCACCTGGGTCAGAGGTCACACCTGGTGTGGGGTTTGTTTGAAGTGAAAGTACTAAAGTACAATTTTGAATTATATTTCTGTATTAAAAGTACTGATTGATTAATTACTTCTTATTTATTTAAGTCTTAGTTGTTTAGTTAAACTAAACAACTTACAGTTAAACTAAACAACTATCTAGATGTTTTAAAGAGTGATGTAGTTGGTTAAACTAAGAGTGTTGGTAATCCAGTTGGTAAAGTATATATATCAATCCAGTTGGTAAAGTATATATATATTAATCCATTAGCTGGTCTGATGTTTCTCCACGATTCTCAGCAGAAATGTTCTATACATGGTTATAATAAATATAAATATTCTTGAACTTACTAAAACTCAGTATGTGTTCAAGAGATTCATGAAGTATACTAAGGATTACGTGATTGAGTAAAAGTATATTGACAGAAGTAAAGTACAGAATTACGATAACATAAGAGGACACTTTATTGATCCCAGCAAACCAAAAAAATACACCTAAAATATGTGTGTGTGTGTGTGTGTGTGTGTGTGTGTGTGTGTGTGTGTGTGTGTGTGTGTGTGTGTGTGTGTGTGTGTGTGTGTGTGTGTGTGTGTGTGTGTGTGTGTGTGTGTGTGTGTGTGTGTGTGTGTGTGTGTGTGTGTGTGTGTGTGTGTGTGTGTGTGCAGGGTGGAGCCGACGACCTGTACGGGCATCTTGTGGTACGGGGGGCGGGTCAACGTCAGCGTGAGGGTCCAGGACCGACGGGGGGGTGTGGTGCGCTGGTCCGATCCCCACGACCTCAACCTCGCCCTCATCTGTGAGAACACGTTGGTTTCCGTTAACATAGCGTGTGCGACGAGGTCCGAGTAGCCTGGGCTTATATTCCATCAATCAGATCCAGGATGACATAATAATAATTATAATAATTATGATAATGATAAAATTGTTTATTTATATAGCACTATTTATATAGCACTATACAGACACCAAGATGGTGACAAACAAGTTATCAGGTTAGCAGGTGAAAGCACTTGTGAACAGGTTTTGAGCGCCTGTTTAAAAGATGCCAGGGTGCCTGTCTGATGGGGTTGGGGAGGAAGGACATCATCACATCCATCATGTTTGCTTGCTAAACTAACTTGCTAGACTAAAAAAAACCACAAGAGGAAAAGGTACAAATGGTCCTTTATCCTGGAGTCGATCATTCCGATGAGGCTGAGACTGAGGCTTTTAAGCCGTTTTCTCCTGTATTGGGGAGGAGGAGGCGGAATGGTTTTCAACTGATGATTTATGATTTCTTTAAGGATTGGATAGCCTTAACAATCTGTACAGTATAGTCTATAATATGTAATAAACACAGTATTAGTACTGTAGTAGTACAGTATACAGTCTGTAGAACGTTATAAATAGTATTAGTACTGTAGTAGTACAGTGTAGTCTGTACTATGTTATAAACACCGTATAGTAGTACAGTGTAGTCTGTACTATGTTATAAACACAGTATTAGTACTGTAGTAGTACAGTATAGTCTGTATGTTATAAACACAGTATTAGTACTGTAGTAGTACAGTGTAGTCTGTACTATGTTATAAACACCGTATTAGTACTGTAGTAGTACAGTGTAGTCTGTACTATGTTATAAACACCGTATAGTAGTACAGTGTAGTCTGTACTATGTTATAAACACAGTATTAGTACTGTAGTAGTACAGTATAGTCTATGTTATAAACACAGTATTAGTACTGTAGTAGTACAGTGTAGTCTGTACTATGTTATAAACACCGTATTAGTACTGTAGTAGTACAGTGTAGTCTGTACTATGTTATAAACACCGTATAGTAGTACAGTGTAGTCTGTACTATGTTATAAACACAGTATTAGTACTGTAGTAGTACAGTATAGTCTGTATGTTATAAACACAGTATTAGTACTGTAGTAGTACAGTATAGTCTGTATGTTATAAACACCGTATTAGTACTGTAGTAGTACAGTGTAGTCTGTACTATGTTATAAACACAGAATGAGTAGTGTAGTAGTACAGTGTAGTCTGTACTATGTTATAAACACCGTATTAGTACTGTAGTAGTACAGTATAGTCTGTATGTTATAAACACAGTATTAGTACTGTAGTAGTACAGTATAGTCTGTACTATGTTCTAAACACAGTATTAGTACTGTAGTAGTACAGTATAGTCTGTACTATGTTCTAAACACAGTATTAGTACTGTAGTAGTACAGTATAGTCTGTACTATGTTCTAAACACCGTATTAGTACTGTAGTACTAATACTATAGTATTATAATAGTATTATAATAGTACTAATAGTATTATTAGTATACAGTACTAATACTAGTACTGTAGGGGCGGCAGTCTAGCTCAGGAGGTAGAGCGGTCGCCTCACAACCGGAAGGTTGCTGGTTCGATCCCCGGCTCCTCCTAGCAAAAACTGTCGAGGTGTCCATGAGGAAGACACCCTAACCCTAACTGCTCCCCGGGCGCTGTATGAATAGCTGCCCACTGCTCCTAATACTAGGATGGGTTAAATGCAGAGAACACATTTCACTGTATGTCTTCATGTATGTGACCAATAAAGAGGATTCAATCCTCACGATTTGTTGTTTGTAGTAGTACAGTCTGTAGACTGTGGTCTCCCTCCTCCCTCCAGTCAAAGGGGCCCGTCCCGTGGTGGACCTGGTCTTGTCTAACTCCTCCTCCGAGTCTCTGCTTGTCACCTGGACCCCCAGAAACCAGGGGGTCTGTCGGGTGCGTTACGCTGCCGAGACTGGTCCCACAACCACCCAGGTGATGTAGTATCAGTACCGTGGTAGATACACACTATGTGATGCAGTATCAGAACTCTAGTACTCTTGATAGTCTTTACTCATATAAATATGGTGCTTTTGGAGGAGGTGGAGGTGAAGCAGGATCAGCAGGTGTGCTACACCCTAAGGGAGCTCCTCCCCTCCACCCTGTACGTCGCTACAGTGGCCTGCAGGCCTGACCCGGGCTTCTGGAGCAGCTGGAGTGCAGAGGTCAAAGGTTGCACCCTGGAGAGAGGTAGGTCGATAATCAATGACCATAATCAATCACAATGACCATAACCATAATCAATAACCATGACAATCAATAACCATAATCATAATAATTAACCGTGACCATAAGCAAAACCATTATCAATAACATGTCTATTACCATAATCAATAACCATGAACATAAACATAAACAAGAACATAACTATAACCATAATCAATAACCGTATGGTTCCCCAGCGCTGTCCACGGCCCCTGATGTGTGCTACCATCTGGAAAGGAGGTGGCAGACCCCTGGCAGAGGAGCACCTCCTCCGCTCCTCCTCCGGCTGATGTGGACGGTAGGAGAACACGACTCTCTCACCGGACCAGAGAGTGTGTTCATCTCGAGGGGAATGGTTGTCCTGGTTCAGTTTGGCTCTGTGTTGAAACATGTACAGATGCTTCTACCCAGAGGGACTCCCCGCGAGGCTGAGGACAGTCGGAGCATACCATCCATATGAGAGTAGCAGCAACAGAATGTCCCAAGTGCTTCACTTATTTTTCATTTTATTATTGTACTTTAATACTATGAACATTACTATGTATGTAATTTATGGTACCCATGTCACTCCTGAACCATCCCTGAAGGAGGGATACCCCACTCTCGTCCTTCTCAAGGTTTCTTCCTCCATAATTATATCCCCAGAATAGAGTTTTTTGGATATTATGGAATCACCCCGACTGCCGCTTCAGAGCGTGGGTGTTAACGCTATAACTCAAATATGACAAGATAGGTTAGACTACAGTATTTGTTATGGTTTGGGGCTTCTCAGCTTCCTTAATGTTGCCACCAGTTAGTTGAAATTGCCAAATAATGACATTTTCAGCTATATCTCTAGAAATGTTCCCAATTCTGATTGACCTCAAATCAAGCCTGAATAAAAAAACTTGACCCAAGGACCTACAAAACCATTCTGTTACTGTAGCTTAACAGTAAAATTGTGGAGCTTTACGCTGGCAAAATAATCAAGTATTCAGCCATATCTCTGGAACCAATTGACTTGAAATGAAGTCCATATAAGGTCAGAACCTGAGGATGCGATATTTGTAAGGAACCTAAGGAAAGGCCAATCAATGCAATAGTTAGTTAGTTAAGCCCTTGGCTCCTCCAGGGAGCATAGGCTATTGACGAATGTCTTCCATCTCACTCGGTTGGGGGCAAGTTTTTCAAGGTCTCCCCAGTTTTGCCCTCTCAGACATCTCTGCCTGGACATCCCTCCTTCAGCTGTTCTTGGGGCGACCTCTTTTTCTCTTCCCTTGTGGGTTCCACTTCAGGGCTTGTCGGGTGATGTTGGCTCAGCATCACCTGTTTCACATTGGTGTTGAAGATGCGTAGTTTAGTGTTGGTTGAGATGGTTTTGGAGCTCCAGATCTCCCTGAGGATGTTAAACATAACCCTGGCTTATGATCCTGCTCTTTATGTCTTTGTTGTGTTTGGTGTAAGTCCCAATTTTTCGGCTGCTTGTGTGAGTCTGTCTGTCTTCTCCTGCATTTGCATATGTGTGTGAGAGAGAAGGGCGATGTCATCCACAAAGTCCAGGTCGTCTAATTGCTCCCCCATTGTCCATTGGATCCCATTTCTCTCCTTCATGATCCAGTCGACTGCAAGGAGGAAAAGGAATGGCATTGAATTTTGACATCGACATGGAAGCTCTTTGATAACTGGCCTGCATGCATGATCTTCATGTGGTTCCGTCATATGAGTTTTTGATGATGTTTATTAGTTTGATGGGGATTCCGTAGTGTTCCATTTGGCTCCATAGGGTTGTTCTGTCAAATGCTTTTTCGAAGTCCATGAAGCTGATGTAGAGGGATGTGTTCCATTCTATTGACTGTTCAATTATGATGCGAAGTGTTGCTATGTGATCCGTACACGAGCGGTCTCTCCTGAACCCGGCCTGCTGGTCCCTGAGCCTCTTGTCTACAGATTCCTGGAGGCGGTTGAGGATGATCCGTTGAGAACTTTTCCGGGTAGGGAAAGTAGGGTGATCCCTCTGTAGTTCTTACACTGTCGTATCTGATATTTAGTTGAAACCCAGCTTTGGGTATATTTGGTGGTTCTGCTGGTGGTGGCCTATTTAGAACATCTTGAAAGTGTTCTACCCATCTTTCTAGCTGTTCTTCCACAGTTGAGAGCATTATGCCATTCTTGTCTAGAATTGGTATGTGTGTATTTTCCCATTCAGTTTCTTTGTGATGGCATACAACTCCTTCATGTTATTCTGTGCAGCTGCCTTTCTGCCTCCAGGGCTAGCCTCCAGGGCTAGCCTCTCTACCGGTTGTCTCTTGTCCTTCCTTATGCTTTTTCGTACCTCTTTATGGCAACTGTTGTATTCATGTTGTGCCAATGCCTTCACTGCTCTTGTTCTTGAGTTTACTTTTTCCTTGAGCCCTCTCTTCTGTTCTATTGTGTTCAACAGTTGAACTCCAAACAGCGTTGAGATGTTCCCACTCCTCCTCAGTTGGGCTTCCTTCTACCCTCTTTAGTTGTAACTGTGTTTTTTCTTGCTAACGTGTCCTTAAACTTATTCAAAGTTGGTGCAATAGTAAGGTATTCAATTTTGTATTTAACTCTGACTTTTGGACAGGTGATTTCTCTTCAACCTTAGTTTAAATGATTTCCCTACCAGCAGATGGTGGTCAGATGCTGCATCTGCTCCTCTTCTGGTTCTCACATCTTCCATGGACCTTCTGAACTTCCTACAGATACAGATGTGATCCATTTGGTTATCTGTAACATGGTCTAGTGACACCCACGTTGTTTTATGTATGGTTTTGTGAGGGAATACACTTCCTCCAATGACCAGGTTGTTCTTGACACAGGTCTCAACAAACATCTCTCCATTCCCATTCCTTTTCCCCACTCCATGTTTCCCCATCACTTCCTCGTAGCCCTCATTCCGTCCTCCAATCTTGGCGTTGAAGTCACCCAGGTGGTTCAAGCTGTCATAGAACCTGGTCTTGACATCACCAACTGCATGGTTGGTAGGTGCATAGCACTGTATTATGTGAGCTTTCACTCTCCTGTTGTTGGTTCTGAAGGATGCAGTAATGAGGTGAGAGCTGATGGGTTCCCATGCGATCAGGGCCTTTCTGGTCTCCTTAGTCATCATGACAGCTACTCCCTCAGTGTGATTTTCTCCATCTTCTTCATGGCCAGAGTAGATAACAGACTTTACCTCCCCCGACTGTGTCCATCTTGTTTCTCCCAGGCCCAGGACAGAGAGATTGTAGCGCACCATTTATTTGGCAATGGTAGCAGGCTTGCCAGCCTGGAACATGGTCCGGGCATTCCAAGTCCCCACAGGGTGGAGCTCTTTGGTGTCAGAAGGTGTATCAATTTCCCTGCTTCCAGAGGGTTTGACTGGGAAGCGTCATGATCCCCATTTCTAGGGCACCTTCCTCAACCAAGTCTTTGATGCTTTCATTCCTCAGTGTTTCTGTAACTATTGCTTTTTTTTTTTTTCGGGATGAGGAAGTTAACCCCACGCCCGACCTGGAGGACCAGGGACTGCAATTGGTCTGCCTCCTACCCCTTGACCAGTCTGGTTTAGAACCTGCCAGGGGTGTAAACCCCCTCCAGCTTAGCTCTCAGGGTCATCGGTGTATGCAAGCCTCTCCACCACGAACAAGGTATGCAGTCCAGGAGAGGAATCAATGCAATAGCAATGTGCTATTGTTGGATTGTCAGAGGGTTGTCTTTACATCAATAGACTGGGTGTAATGGAGGATTGAGGGCGATCGGGGATACACCCCTAGCCTCCAACAGTGTAAGTCTTGTTAAGGGAGTTTTTTCTTGCCCTTAGGGGGGGCTAGGGTTTGTAAACATGTGGCCTGTGAAGCCCTTTGAGACTGGAACTGTGATTAAAGGCTATACAAATGCAATTGACTTGACTTGAATTCCAGACAGATTTTTATCTTTTAAACCCAAGGGCCGAGAGCAGAGCAGCTGCATCTCAAAACGACCCTTTCTCAAGCTCGTTTTCTCCTTTTCCCAGGAGCTTGACGTCCACCAGGCAGGGGTTCAAGGTTACCAGGTCAGCTACTGCACGTCAGCAACCGACGACCTTCAACGAACACGGACGACCCTCGTCAATGTGTCACGGCCCCCGGCGCTCCTGGAGGTAGAGGATGAGTACTGCAGGGTCAACGTGACGGCCTTCAACTCCCTGGGGTTCGGTCCAACGAGGTCTCTCGTCATACAACCAGAACCAGGTGAGTCAACAACAGGCAGCAACAGCAGAGTTAGGCCTTGTTTCCTGTTTCCTTACGAGATATTCTATAGCAGAAAAGTCAGTAGCGTCAGTGGATGACGTTTTCATGAGTATATTTTAATAAGTGTATTTTATACATAAGTGTATTGCTACAGTAGCCAGTCTAAACGTGTTGAATTTAAACTTTTACAGACACGTTCATCACAGTTTGCTAGTGCTGGCCCAATTTGTGTTCTCTGTGTGACGATGCTGGGTGTGTCTGACCAGCAGTCCTGCCATCCCTGAAACACCTGTGGGCTTTTAGTCTGCTTCCTGATCACATGGGTTTCCTGGTCCAATGGGAGGTGGACACCTTGGGCTTACCTGCCAATCAGGAGGCCTCGTCCCCACCCCTCCCTGGGAGCCAATTTGCTGTTGAGTGGCGGAGGAAGGGGACTGACTTCGCCAGCAACTGGACCAGAGTGGACAACACCTCAGCCACCATCCAGGGTACACCTCAGCTAGCCATCTGCCAGTTAGCCACCTGCTATTTAGTGATCTCCTTGTTAGCTATCTGCCAGTTAGCCATATGCTAGTTAGCTTTATGCTAGTTCGTCATCTGCTAGTTTGTCATCTGCTAGCTATATGCTAGTGTAACAGATGCCAGCAGGTGGCGCTGGCCACCTGTTGGCAGGCGCTGACCTCACTCACGACACCTAAAAGACACTCTAGCGATGAAGCTAGAGCCCGTGAGGTTTAGCTTATCACGTTAGAGCGCCGCCTCTCATGCGGGAGGTCGTCAGTTTGAGCCCAGTGTGGGACACTCACTGATAAACTAGTGAGCCATCTGCTAGTTCTGTTGGTAATGAAAGTATGATGATGATGATATATTAATGATAAAGATCGTAAGCCTTGTCCCTGTGTGCCTCCAGGTGAGCTGGACCCTGAGCAGATTTACATCATCAGTGTTCACCTGGTGGTCGCTCTTCTCTGTGGCCCAGCGCTCTCCCTCCCCGCTAGCCTGAAGCACGGAGGTTAATAAACACACCAGGAAGATGCTTGCACCCCAAGTGACATCTGTTTCTTTATCAAAAAACCGGATGTCACTTTAAAAACCTTCAACAGATTGAAACTATCAAGTGTATCAAGTTCCGCACAAATAGACTCAGAGACAGCTTCCACAGTCAGGCCATAAGGCTGCTGAACAAGGGCGTATAGCATATAACAATCGGATAACGGATCTGACTTGGTGTGACACCCACAGCTAGCTAGCTAGACTACACGTTTTGGAAACTTTTCAACATACTTTGTCCTTCTTCAGCAATGTGGTTCTGAATAGCAGAAATGTAATGAATTAGATCAATGTGGCTGACCAGTAGTCATAACTCATGTTGGGTTCAGAGATTACATCTCTCGTCATAAACGGATGTTGTTCTTCCTCTGTGGTTACGACCCGGTGGATAACGTCATGTTCTTCCTCTGTGGTTACGACCCGGTGGATAACGTCATGTTCTTCCTCTGTGGTTACGACCCGGTGGATAACGTCATGTTCTTCCTCTGTGGTTACGACCCGGTGGATAACGTCATGTTCTTCCTCTGTGGTTACGACCCGGTGGATAACGTCATGTTCTTCCTCTGTGGTTACGACCCGGTGGATAACGTCATGTTCTTCCTCTGTGGTTACGACCCGGTGGATAACGTCATGTTCTTCCTCTGTGGTTACGACCCGGTGGATAACGTCATGTTCTTCCTCTGTGGTTACGACCCGGTGGATAACGTCATGTTCTTCCTCTGTGGTTACGACCCGGTGGATAACGTCATGTTCTTCCTCTGTGGTTATAAACGGTGAACTACAGCTCAGCTTGAAGTCTTCCGTCTGGCAGTGATGAGCGTGAACAGAACAACGGTGACCGCTAAGTGGGTGTGGCGAGAGAAGATGGAGCCAATCAGAGGAGAGATACAGAGTGGTGCTGAGATGGAGCCAATCAGAGTGCAGAGATACAGAGTGGTGCTGAGGTGTCATTCAGAGGACCAAGGTAGACCACACTACTAACTACGTCACAGAATGTAGAATAGGTCAACTTATTGTTAAAATACTTTCCCCTTAAGTTGAAAGAGTTTAAATTGATTGAAGAAGTGTTACTTCACATATTGACGTTTAGAAGAGACGGGATAGTGTAGTGTGTTTAACTTTAAATTACATAAATTTAGCCTTTGGTCCAAAGTGACTTACAATAAGGTCATTCAAGGTAGGCAAGAGAACTACTAGTCACCAGAAGTCATAAGTGCATTTCCTTCCTAACAAGCCAAAATAATATAATACATGTACACATATATAATAACATAATAATACATAACATTCCCTTCCTAACAAGTCTCCAAGAGCAGAACCAGTGCTCAGGTTAAAGTGCAATATGTTGGCTCCTAGACACAATAAGTACATCAAATGGAGGCTACCACAAACAGGTTAGTCCCAGCCGAAAGGTATGGGTTTGATTGCCAGTGTCCTCAGCCTGACCTATAGGCAACCCTGACCCCTGACCTATAGGCAACCCTGACCCCTGACCTATAGGCAACCCTGACCTATGTGGCACGTATAGATATTCTAAACAGATCTCCATGGATATTCACTGCAAGTCGTTTTGCCTTTCTCTTTCTTCTCTTTCAGCGTTGCTCCTGTGGCCTGACCAATCACAGCACACCTTTCAAAACCTGCTCCCCAACAGGCAGTATTTTCTCCTGCTGTTGGCCGATAACATCACCACTGAGAACATCGGTTTCAGAACACCTTGTGGTGCGTGTCCACTGGGGATAACAAGGGGGGATAACACACCTGGTGTTTGACCGCTGTAGTTGGGAGGGAAACTTCTGGTTTTCCAACCTCGACCCCATGATCCCGTCATTTTGGGTCTGACTAATACGGACAACAATGTTTAAAATGAGTATTGTTTCTCTTTAACAGAACACTTCCTGGCACATCTGCAAAGTTGAATGTACTCGTATTGCTGCCCCATTTTGTGTAAAAATGTTGAAAGGTAGAGCTGCATTTACCTGTCTGTTGTGTTTCATCCTCAGATGAGTCAACAGCCACTCTGGTGTCCTCTGTGATGCTGTTGGTCATCACCACGTTCGTCTACTTCCTTTCCAGGGCCGTGTACGTACACACATATACAAGTATTATAAAGTATTACTTATATATTTATTATATAGAAGTATAAATGTGTATTTGAGGTACAGGAAGCTTTAAGGTCACTGAGGTTTCACTGAGGTTTTTACATAATGTAAAAACAACTATCAATTGACGCTATAAGCTGATCGCGAGTTGTCAACTGGTGTGCCTGGCAGCAGTGTGCACTGTACTGTTGATACACCGCCCCCTAGTGTACACTTGGTGTAATGAAACAGTGTGTGTATGCGTGTATGAATTTAAAACTGTCTGCAGCCAACATTGCTGCAAGGCGTGAAGGATACAGACAAACAACTCAGCAGACACCATTACTATGTGTTTGTGGTACAGGTACAAGTATTACTTCGCTGGTCCAATGGTTTCCAACCCCAGGAAAAGCTCAGCTGGACTCTGGCTGATGGACAAACACCAGCAGGTTGTGTGTGTGTGTGTGTGTGTGTGTGTGTGTGTGTGTGTGTGTGTGTGTGTGTGTGTGTGTGTGTGTGTGTGTGTGTGTGTGTGTGTGTGTGTGTGTGTGTGTGTGTGTGTGTGTGTGTGTGTGTGTGTGTGTGTGTGTGTGTGTGTGTGTGTGTGTGAACTTCTGTTCATGTGTTCAGGCGTCTGTGAGGAACATCCTGAACATGGAAGACTTTCTGGTGACTGATGTCCTGGGGGACAAACATCCCATTGAGGTGTCTCCAGGGGCACACCTCCACCTGGAGGCACACCTCCACCTGGAGGCCTGCCGGGGTACCGACCCCCATCCAGCTGGTCTGGGGAGGCTCCTCCCCTCCCAGGAGTACGTGGCCAGCGAGCAGCTCGTGGCCCCGCCCGCTCTGTACGCCAACAGCGGCGTGCTTCTCTACAGCCCGCAGTACGTCTCAGACGGCCTCCCCGGCGCCACGGAAAGGCCTTCTGAACACACGCCGCCCCCCCACCACCGCACTCGCTGTTTTTTCCCCCAGGAAGAGGAAGTGACCTCACAGCTCAGAGCCTTGGGTCTTTGTTTGGGCGGGGGTCCGGCCGTCCCGGGGGGGTCTGGGATGGAGTGTGAGAGTGACTACATCCTCAGCTCCAAGCTCACAGAGACCAGCGGGAACAGGTACTGATGTACAGTAGTACTATCACAGTACTAATGGGTACTAAGACCAAGAGGTACTGATGTACAGTAGTACTATCACAGTACTAATGGGTACTAAGACCAAGAGGTACTGATGTACAGTAGTACTATCACAGTACTAATGGGTACTAAGACCAAGAGGTACTGATGTACAGTAGTACTAAGACCAAGAGGTACTGATGTACAGTAGTACTATCACCGTACTAATGGGTACTAAGACCAAGAGTTCCATAGTATGGGACTTGATACGTTCTAACGCAAACATTTCACTTTAACCTTTGGCACAATGATCTCACTCCAGCACAGATCCTCATCCTTCTCCTGGCATTGTAAGGGGCGATTTAAGCCCTTTTTTGAGGGTACCCCTAAACATGAATTTGTAGGAAACTGACAATAGTCAATAATGAATTGCACAAAGACGTTTTAATTTGTGTGTGTAATGAGACCATTTTGTTCAGGAAAGGGATTTTTTTTTTACATTGACCTTAAGAATGTATTGAAGCCTTACATGTAAAATGTCAGATTGTTAAACTCTTGTGTATAATTATTTTGGTATTTTTAGGATCACAGTCCACAATATGATTATTTTTCACATTTCTTCTATTTTGAAAGTCACTCAACAGTTCGACCAAACCAACCAATTTTCATAAATAGGGAATTATTTTGGAAAATATAAGCCAGGAAACCAAAGTTAAAAGGTCAGGATCAGAGACCATTCAAGCCTCAACGTATATTTTTAATCAAGTGGGCAATTTTCATTCATTCATTTAGATTTCATTTAGTTATATTTTGTTTATACTAGTTTAGTTAGTTGTTATTTAGTTTTTAGGTATTAGTATATTTTGTGTGCATTTAACTGTTGCACCTTAAGTTCCCTCGGGATAAATCACGTCTCTTGAATCGTGAATTAAAGCATTAACATTCAGCAAGTACTTCTTGTCATAATCTAGACTTGTCACATGTTAGAGATTGGAGGTGCATCCAATCCAGTGTTTGATGAGCTGGTGGGCGATGGTCTGTTGAGGAGGAAGGAACAGGGCGGGACTTCCTCCCCTGAAGAGTGCATCAATTACCTGGAAGACAGGACATAATCAATCTCACTCTCTCTAACTCTCACTCACTCACTCTCACACACACCTGTTGCCGTGGGAACCACCGCGCCTCCTCAATCTCGTCCTGGTCCACCTTGATGTGTGTCGACAGGGCGACGGCCAGGCAGCCAATCATGAGGGAGGAGGGGACGGGCCAGGGCTGGCACGCCACGTAGCGCACAGACCCCACCCTCACCCCGCTCTCCTCCTGGACCTCCCGCCTCACGGCACTCTCCACACTCTCTCCTGGAGGAGAACCACATCTTTACACCTCCTCCTCTTTCTCTCCTAGAGGAGAACCACATCCTTACCTCCTCTCTCCTGGAGGAGAACCACATCCTAACACCTCCTCTCTCCTGGGGGAGAACCACATCCTTACACCTCTCTCCTGGAGGAGTACCACATCCTTACATCTCTCTCCTAGAGGAGAACCACATCTTTACACCTCTCTCCTGGAGGAGAACCACATATTTACACCTTCCTCTCTTTCTCTCTCTCTTTCCTGGAGGAGAACCACAGCTTTACACCTCCTCCTCCTCCTCTCTCTCCTAGAGGAGAACCACATCCTTACACCTCCTCCTCTCTCCTGGAGGAGAACCACATCCTTACACCTCCTCCTCTCTCCTGGAGAACCACATCCTTACACCTCCTCCCCCCGCGCTCCTCATCCCTGTCCTTACTCTGTACTGCACTCTCTCCTGGGGAACAAACCTCTTTATACGTCCTGCACCCCCCTCTCCTCCTCCCTTAGTCCACCTCCTCACTGTCCTGCAGGAGAAACACACTTTATACTACTCCCTCTAGTGTTATAGTGACTTGGTTACCTGGCTCTATGAAGCCAGCCAGACAGGAAAACATCCCTGTGGGGAAGATCTTCTTGCGTCCCAGCAGACACTGCTCCCCATCCGGGTGGAGAACCAGCATGATCACCACCGGGTCTGGGGTCAAGGGGCAGAACACCAGGAGGTCAAGGGTTAGGGTCTGCATCGCACTTATGGATGTGCGTGTAACTTTCAAACCGTGAATTACATTGACTACATATTTAACATCCTGGGTCTTGCTGGTTTATATATAGATCTATCTATCTATATCTATATAGATATATATCATCTATATATATAGATAGATATCTAGATATAGGTAGATAGATATATGTCTATATCTAGATATCTATCTATATAGATAGATATCTATAGATATAGATAGATATCTATATCTATAGATATCTATATCTATAGATATATATCTAGGGCGCCCGACGAGACAGTGATGACAGCGCTCCACAGCTATGGGGCTTTAACTTAGTGCTCATTTATGAGTTCAAAGACACCTCGGACACGTTTAATTTCAGCTCGGCAGCAGAGGACTTTGCCAAAATGAAAATAAGGAGAAAGTAAGAAGTTACCTGGTAGCCTACAGGGTAAATCGGATGCCATGTAGCCTATGTTAAAACAAGCTTCAGATATTTGTGTTTTGTAAAAGCCTACATTTTAGCATTTTGGAGCGTTTGCTCAATGGCTCCTGTTCGTTATGCTTAATCGTTTCTGTTGTTCATTAAATAGTCAAACAGATTTGAGGTTGTTGTCATTCTTTCGTCAATCTAGGTGAACATTATAGTTGCGTTTGCAACATAGACTGTTATTGAAAGTTTAAACAAGTTTTTTAAATAAGTTTCGAATTTGTCCGGTAAAATCAATTCGGAATAGCGGAAACCCTGTACACCTATATAATCACATAATATATAATAATACATTTCATAAGAGCAGAACCAGTGCTCAGGTAAAAGTACAAGAAGTTGGCTCCCTAGATTTGATACGTACATAAAACGGAGGCAAACAGTGAAGCCAATAGACACATAGAGATATTAAGCAAATGCTAACACATGCACCAGTAAACGAGAACTAGAGCTAGAGGAAAGGTCAGGGAAGTGCTTCCTGAAGAAGTTTTTAGCCTGCGGCGGAAGATGGGCAGCGACTGCCCATTGAGTTTACAAAATCTGTCCGGTACCATTGTATTAAACTAAAACAATGCATTGTACATCAGACCCAACCCTATCACGGTTACACTAGACAAGGTGGAGGTTCCTGACCCTATCACGGTTACACTAGACAAGGTGGAGGTTCCTGACCTACGCGGGGGTAGCTGGTGTTGTGGATCCCCTGCAGACTGCCACAGCCGGCGTCGGCGCAGGTCCTCTTGTAGCCCGCCTCCACCGACCGGGTGGTGCAGCCACACGTGGGGCAGAAGGCGTAGCGACTGTGCCATGCCAACACCGCCCGCGCCTGCGCTACGATACCTGGGAGGGGGTGGAGGTCAGGGCGGTGTAACAGAACAAGGTCAAAGGTCAAGGCAACAATGATACACCCCGGGTCTCTACCCCCCCGGGTCTTTACGCTGTAGGTCTATACCCCGGGTCTCCATATTAAAGAAGATGTTAATAAACAAGAGGTTCTTGTACTGACCCGCCTCATCCTGGCTGAGGGTCAGCAGGTCTCTGTTGGGGCTGTGAGCCCAGAAGACGTCCTTCTCCCAACCAAGCTGAAGCAGGACTTTGGGATCCTCGGTGGAGTTGATTGCAAACCAGGCAGGAGGCTCAGCGGAGGTCTGAGCGGAGGAGGAGGAAGAGGAGGGCTGCCTCCGCTCCACACCCAGGAAGACAAGCTCCGAGCCCGGCTTAAGGAGCACCTCCTTCACCAGCGAGGAGGACAACCGGCACAAACTGGTCTGAGCCTGTTGGGACCAGAACACAAGTTTAAGACTACCTACCCCCAGGACCAGACTCCCTACCCCAGGACCACACTGCATACCCTAGGACCAGACTACCTACCCCAGGACCAGACTACCTACCCCAGGACCAGACTACCTACCCCCAGGACCAGACTCCCTACCCCAGGACCAGACTACCTACCCCAGGACCAGACTACCCACCCCAGGACCAGACTACCCACCCCAGGACCAGACTCCCTACCCCAGGACCACACTGCATACCCTAGGACCAGACTACCTACCCCAGGACCAGACTACCCACCCCAGGACCAGACTACCCACCCCAGGACCAGACTCCCTACCCCAGGACCAGACTACCTACCCCAGGACCAGACTACCTACTCCAGGACCAGACTACCTACCGCAGGACCAGACTACCCACCCCAGGACCAGACTACCCACCCCAGGACCAGACTACCTACCCCAGGCCCTGTGCTGGGCTGCAGACTACGGACCAGAGGGCTGAGGTTGGAGAACAGCAGGAAGACAGAGTCGGATCGCTTCTGTCTGTCCTGCTGCCACGCCTCGTCGCTCCTCCTCTCGCTCAGCCGGTCCAGAGGCTCGGCGCTGAAGTAGGTCTCCTGGCAGGGGTCAGAGGTCGCGAGGACGCTCTCGGACTGCTCATCCGTCCGCAGCAGCAGGTGACAGATGTGCGTGTGACCCCAGAACTTGGCAATGTCATAGGCTGTCTGGGAAGAGTGGTTTACCGCCAAACGATCAGCCCTGGAGGAGAGATGAGGGAGGGGAAGAGAGATAGGAGGAAGTGAGGGAGGAGAGGAGAGACAGGAGGTGAGGAGAGGAGAGAAGATAGGATGTGAGGAGGGAAAGATATGAGGTGAGGGAGAAGAGGAGGAGAGATAGGAGGAAGTGAGGGAGGAAAGAAGGAGAGATAGAAGGAGGTGAGGAGGAGGAGAGACAGGGGGAGGCGAGGGAGGAGAGATAGGAAGTGGTAAGAGAGGAGAGGAGGGAGAGATAGGATGTGAGGGAGGAGAAGAGAGAAAGATATTCTTCTCTTCTTTAAGCTAGTTTGTGCAGCACAAACGTGTTTGCAGCATTGTCTGCTGTGACTGCACACAGATCAACAGGACTTAAAAACTACTTGATTTAAATCTTGACGCCTATTTCCCATTCTAAGTAATTCTCAGTTATTTTTACATGAAAATATATACATATATATATATATCTGGTGAGAGGATTATTTTACCTTATTGCTCACTATAGAAACAACACATTTTCATAAACCTATTTTGTGCTCAAGTAATGTGTGATTTTATGGTTTTTAACTAATATATGGTTATAGATAATAAAGGGTTACAGATGGTTAAGGGTTATAGATGGTTATATATGGTTAAGGGTTATAGATGGTTCTAGATGGTTAAGGGTTACAGATGGTTATAGATGGTTAAGGGTTCTAGATGGTTAAGGGTTACAGATGGTTATAGATGGTTAAGGGTTACAGATGGTTATAGATGGTTAAGGGTTCTAGATGGTTAATGGTTACAGATGGTAAAGGGTTACAGATGGTTCTAGATGGTAAAGGGTTACAGATGGTTCTAGATGGTTACGGGGTTCTATGTGGTTCTAGATGGTTAGAGGGTTCTATTCTATGTGGTTAAGGGTTCTATGTGGTTCTAGATGGTTAAGGGTTCTATGTGGTTCTAATGGGTCTATGTGGTTCGTACCCGTGTGATAGCAGGGTCTCCGCCACCGTGAGGTGTCCATGGCGGGCGGCCAGCATCAGCGCCGTCCAGCCGCCGGCTCCTGACCGCTGGACGAGCGAGGCGCTGCGGGAGAGCAGGCTCCCCACGGCGGGCACGTCTCCCCTGGACGCCGCGTCCACGAACCTCTCGACCAGCTCCTCCATCATCCCACTCGGGGGACTACCGGGAACGTTATGAGTATTTATATTTGTATATGTATATATATATATATGTATAACACCATTACCATTGACGGTGTGTTTACATCCACCACATGACTGAACTAAAGTTCGATAGTTTGATTAATTTGTGTTCTCTCACATTCGATGACACCTCATGATACACAGCGACATGTACAAGTCGAACACATTTAAAGTTACGTACTTAAGTAAAGAGGCGTGTGTGTGTGTGTGTGTGTGTGTGTAAATATGAGGTTAACATTAGCGTGTTGGTGTTAAGTGGTACCGCTTCAAGCGCTTCCTTCAAATGCCCGCAACATTCAATCGTGTGTAGAGAAATAAGCTTATAGATAAATAACCTTGTCATGGAGTCCGTAACTTTGACCTCCTCCTCACCCGAGTGTGTGGTGAGTGTGGTGTGTGTGTTGTAGTAGGGTTGTGTAAGCGTGCAGAGTTGCGTTCAAGAGCACTACGTGTCGCTGCGGGTTTACGCACTGTGGTTGTTGCCGAGCGCTCTGGTCACCTGGACCACGTGCCACCTGGACCAATGGCAACCGTTTAAAAATAGCTTTTGTTTTAGCTCTTTTTGTGTCTCCTCTACCTATAGGAATATGATGATGATGATGATACTAATATCTTGAGGGATAACATTAGTTAGGAGGTATACCTTTGTTGAACGACTTACCACTTTGGACAAAAGCGTCTTCTAACTGACTGTAATGTAATGTATTGCCTCACAAGGTGAAGACAGAGCCTTGGGTATAGTTGTTCTTTTATTGAGGCCACAATAATTCAGCCAAACGCAAACTAACCACATCTTCCGTTCCAATAACACACATGTCACACATATCCTGAAAACCCGCTGACAATAACCACCCACACTACACAAATACATGTTATATCTTCACAATGACGGGACATTAATAAACTGTAGTTTACACGTACATCTAAGTGCCTCATTGCATTATGGGCATGGCCCTCAGGACACCACAATATGTCTCACATTTCCTCTTATGACAACATGAACCAACTGAATAAACCATTGTGAATCAGTAGGAAGACCATGTGAGATTATACAATATTAAAATGGATAAAACACAATATCGTTCACATAGCCGTACACTATAAACAGTTAATAAATACAGAGATGAACAAAAATATACTGTTAATCGATCACATGACTATAAAGCAATATGAATATATAAGGTAGCTGTAAAACATTCCCTTTGAATTATAAACTCTTCTATTTATCCTGTTATAGTGCAAACAACATAAACATCCTCATGTCCTAAGCTCTCAAAGCAAATCAACACGACACCAAACAGCCTCTAGTGACTAATCTACGAAGGCACAGGTGTGTGTGTGTGTGTGTGTGTGTGTGTGTGTGTGTGTTAGGAGTAGAATGTGAGGACACTCTGGTGGTTCCCCCGGACCAGTAGGACAGGAGGCAGGTCTCGGGATAGCGTCTCCAACCAGCACATGTAGAGGGCGCTAGACACAGTGCCCTTCCTGGCCAGAGGAAGACTCCTACAGACAGCCAGGGGGGGGAGGGAGACAGATAGACAAACAGATAGACAGGGGGGGAGACAGTTAGACACACAATGACAGACAGAGAGAGCGGAGGGGAGACAGATAAGACAGATAGACACAGAAAGACAGACAGCCAGTTTAGCAGACAGGGGGGGAGACAAAGTATTTATTTAAATACATGTAGCGTGTGAGATGAAATCAGCATATGTTTAAAGGTTCTTAAGTCTTACATGACAATTAGTTTGGCTGAGCTGGAATGTTCCTTGAGCAGCTCGTTCAGTCGGATCTGCCGGTTAGACTGAAAAAGAAAACAACATCCAGTCAGAAACCAGAACCACATATAGAACCTCCAATCAGAAACCAGAACCACATGACAACCACGAGCCAAACTATGGTAAAGTAGCCTGTGGTTATACTTTTAAATGTCTGTCTTTATGCATGTCTTGTGCATATTTACTCTCATGTATTTACAGATATATACTGTATATTTCTTCACTGGAGCATTCTGTCATTCCCTGTACTTAATGCTACTCTGCACTGAACTGCAGTTGACTGTCCGAGTGATAGTACAGCTAATGAAATGAGCACTGAGTGCTAGTACTGGGTGTTAAGGGTGTTGTTAGTAGAACATTAGAGAGCTATGGGTGGTACAGTATGTGGTCTGACCTGGTAGAGCTATGGGTGGTACAGTATGTGGTCTGACCTGGTAGAGCTATGGGTGGTACAGTATGTGGTCTGACCTGGTAGAGCTATGGGTGGTACAGTATGTGGTCTGACCTGGTAGAGCTATGGGTGGTACAGTATGTGGTCTGACCTGGTAGAGCTATGGGTGGTACAGTATGTGGTCTGACCTGGTAGAGCTATGGGTGGTACAGTATGTGGTCTGACCTTGGCTTTGTAGAGCTCCAGCTCATTGTCAGTGATCCTCCAGGGTTCCAGTGCCTTTAAGCGCTCTGCCTCCCCCTGCTCCATGTCGTCCTCCTTCAGCCTGTAGGGCTCAATCAGCTCCTTGAAGCTCAGCTTACTGGAGCACAGCAACACAAACCGTTAGCTGCAGGTAACGGATCAGGTCACTAAAAAGTATCAACACATTCATGTGTTGATACTTTTTAAAGACTGGGTTACAGACCGAATGGAAGGACTGGACTAGAATAGAATGGATTGATTGACTTGACTAGACCGGACTGGACAGGATTGGACTAGATTAGAATATAACGGATTTGATTGACTGGACTGGACTAGACTGGATACAACTGAATTCAACTGGACTGGACTGAACTCATACTTGTGTTTCTTGGGCTGGGTGTTGATGTCTCCCAGAACGTTGATGTCTGAGAAGTCGATTCTGAAGCGGCTCAGAAGGGTGGCCATTCTGGTAGAACAGAGAAACGCAGTCAATCCTAAAGGTGTTCGGGACCGGTATATGTCTTGAACCAGAGAAACCTCAACTCACGCTCGCCGGTCGTGGTCGATGCGGTTTATCTTTCCGCCAATGAAAACCCGGATCCTGCAGTCCCCCCACTTCTTCTTATTGGTCAACAGGTATGGAATCAACAGCGTTAGACCTGCAGGGTTCCCGACCCAACACAACACAGTTCACAGGCGGTGGTTTGATTTGGATGCATCACATTTTGCTAGCCTTCATAATAATTATGCTAACAATGCTAACCATGCTAATCCAAACAGGAATAATGATGTCTGCTGGTTGGGTGTCAGAAAATATCAGAAAATTACTTGATTTCCTTAATACTACTTAGCAGTAGGCTACTCAAACACTCACTCTAAGTAGTGTAAAGGGGTTTGTTTGGCAGTCACCTCCATCATCGAACAGCCACCAGACGTCGATGGTTCCTTTGCCTTGTTTCTTCTTGAACTGCTGGCTGGTCTCCAGCAGTCGTTGGTCTCTGAGGCTCAAAGGAGACTTTATGTCTGGAGAACACATGCTGGTGTTAGAGACCTTTTATCTCCAACTACCACCAACTACTTATACTTGTGAATGGAAGAGTTGAACCAGACACGATGAGGTAACCGTCTCTCTCGTCTTACCTCGACTGCCGATCAAAGGGCTGTTCTGGCAGCTGGTGGTCTTGGAGGGACAGGAGTCTGAGTCCGAGTCTTTTGCCAAGCTAACCGTCACCAGCATCTCCTTGGCAACGCCTCCTGCTGGCTTCTCCAGGGATGTCTCATCTGGTAGGATGATCAATAAATACACAGGTATCAATAAATACACAGGTATCGATCAACACACAGGTCAAAAATGTATCAGCAGTCCCACCCTACCTTGGCCCTGGATGTGGGAGATGTCTAGTCCGTCCTGAAGTCGGAGGATGACGACTCCAAACTGGAGGTCGAACGCATCGCTGAAACATTACAGTATGCATTAATGGTGAGATAGGGGGTTTCTTACTGTTATCATAGTAAGACAATAAGGCTCTTAACAGTAAGATGAGGCTATTAACTCTATAATAGAAAGTTTGTCTCCAAAAAACTGTTTTTTCTGTTTGTTTCCAAACGTTGCCAAGTTTTTCTACGTTTGCGGAAGGAGTTATGTTGATGTAGATAAGGGGTGTTACTGTATCGTGTTGATGTAGATGTCCACGTTCCTCATGTTTTCGTCGCTCCAGTTGGTCTTGTAGCCCAGGACCAATGTGTTGGGTCTCAGTCGACCCAGACCTGTAGCCTGGAAGGACAACCATAGTTACCCACAACCCCCCATCCCAGTCACCCAGCTCACTGTGGTTGAACTGTGGTTGTACTGGTTAACGCCAAATGTCCACTAGTAGAAGACTGTGGTTGTACTGGTTAACTCCCAGTGTCCACAAGTAGGAGACTGTGGTTGTACTGGTTAACTCCCAGTGTCCACCAGTAGGAGACTGTGGTTGTACTGGTTAACTCCCAGTGTCCACAAGTAGGAGACTGTGGTTGTACTGGTTAACTCCCAGTGTCCACAAGTAGGAGACTGTGGTTGTACTGGTTAACTCCAAGTGTCCACCAGTAGAAGACTGTGGTTGTACTGGTTAACTCCCAGTATCCACCAGTAGAGACTGTGGTTGTACTGGTTAACTCCCAGTGTCCACAAGTAGGAGACTGTGGTTGTACTGGTTAACTCCCAGTGTCCACAAGTAGGAGACTGTGGTTGTACTGGTTAACTCCCAGTGTCCACAAGTAGGAGACTGTGGTTGTACTGGTTAACTCCAAATGTCCACCAGTAGAAGACTGTGGTTATACTGGTTAACTCCCAGTATCCACCAGTAAAGACTGTGGTTGTACTGGTTAACTCCCAGTATCCACAAGTAGGAGACTGTGGTTGTACTGGTTAACTCCCAGTGTCCACCAGTAGAGGTATGTGGTTGTACTGGGCAGCTCCTATGTGTATTTGACTGTAAAGTTGGTAAGTAAAGTACTCGTGCACAAACATGATCTGAAGTAGAACCAAAGAGTAAAAGCAAAGTCATCAACATCCCCACGTCCAAGAAACAATCATAAGTCAGGGCTAGGGTTACTGTGCCCAAGAAGATTACTATCACTTTGGAGCTACCGGAAGGTGGCTGCATTGTGGGGTGACAACACAAGTGTATTAATATTTGTTCAAAGAATGCATTGCCATAGTTACAAAGATGAGGATTGATTTGGGACTTAGGACCAATTTCCTACTCTTGATAACTACAGACTCAGTTGTCAGGTGTATTCATCTGTTCTCAGGTGTGCTAACCTGTCTTCAGGTGTGTTGAGGCCAAAGCACATTTCCGCAAAGTGGGGTATGCAGAACTGTGAATTCAGTATTAACCTGTCTCAGGTGTATTTACCTGTCTCAGGTGTGTTTACCTGTCTCAGGTGTGTTTACCTGTCTCAGGTGTGTTTACCTGTCTCAGGTGTGTTTACCTGTCTCAGGTGTGTTTACCTGTCTCAGGTGTGTTTACCTGTCTCAGGTGTGTTTACCTGTCTCAGGTGTGTTTACCTGTCTCAGGTGTGTTTACCTGTCTCAGGTGTGTTTACCTGTCTCAGGTGTGTTTACCTGTAGGAGGACCTGTGTTCCGTGTCGCAGGTTGTCCGAGAAGACAGGTGTGTAGAAGCCTTTGATA
>CM051017.1:1400200-1432700 GCA_027704905.1 Muraenolepis orangiensis
AGAGATGTTGGCCCCCGCCAGGATCCCAGTGGCAGCTGGGAAAAATATGGCGAACACGGAGAAGAAGGACTCCTCCTCTCTAAAGTCTGGACCAAGGTTCTCCAGGAAGATGGCCGCTAGTGGGAGAGAAGCAGCTAGGGTCAGTTAAAAGGATTCTCCAACGTTCCACAGATCATTTGGCCAACGGTTGTAGCCAAATGGTTACTACAGCCAAGTCATTGCTGGAAATTAATTCATGTATCAGATTGTACATATTCTGCAGCAATAAGACAGAAATGACCTCTAAGATTGACAGACACGACGAGGTAGCTGGATGTTGGACAATATGGATCCATAGATGCCAATGTGTGTGTGTGTGTTTAGAGTTTTAGACTACACACAGTATGGTGAGAGTATGGTGAACCGCATGGTACTTCATAGATCCTACAGTATGGTGAACCGCATGGTACTTCATAGATCCTACAGTATGGTGAACCGCATGGTACTTCATAGATCCTACAGTATGGTGAACCGCATGGTACTTCATAGATCCTACAGGATGGTGAACCGCATGGTACTTCATAGATCCTACAGTATGGTGAACCGCATGGTACTTCATAGATCCTACAGTATGGTGAACCGCATGGTACTTCATAGATCCTACAGTATGGTGAACCGCATGGTACTTCAGAGATCCTACTGGATGTCACATGACGCTTTCTTGCGTCATTTCTTGGTGGTGGAGGAGGAGGAGGAGGAGGAGGAGGAGATGAGATAGATCCAGAGGAGACTAGAGGAGGAGAAGGAGGAGGAGGAGGAGGAGGAGGAGGAGGAGGAGGAGGAGGAGGAGGAGGAGGAGGAGGAGGAGGAGGAGGTGAGATAGATCCAGAGGAGACTAGAGGAGGAGAAGGAGGAGGAGGAGGTGAGATATAACCAGACTCACTGTTGTAGCCAAAGAATCCCTTGGGCTCCTTCTCCTCCACAGCGATGAAGGTCCCTATGAAGTAGTTTGCAATGGCTGCTAGTAGGATGACCAGCAGAACGATCTGAGCCTGGAGGAGAACACATCCGTTATACCACACATCCCTAAGTCATGTAGTTCAGAACACATCCTTTATACCACACATCCCTAAGTCATGTAGTTCAGAACACATCCTTTATACCACACATCCCTAAGTCATGTAGTTCAGAACACATCCTTTATTCCACACATCCAGTCGGCGCTAGCGGGTACCAACATCTCAGCTCTGAGAAGTAACTCTATTCTACATTCATTACACATAAATAAATATAAATAATTAATATTGTAATATTACATTAAGACCAATCAAAATAAGGATTTATAATACATATATATGTATATATATATATATGTCGATCTGTCGAAAAGGATGTTAATGAAGTTTCCCCAGTCAGTGATGACCTGGGGTGCCGGGAACACAGCCGTCTACCTGGAGCACTTCATGCTTCTGTCTGCTGACAAGCTTTATGGAGATGCTGGTTTCCTTTTCCAGCAGGACATGGCCTCTGGCCACAGTGCCAACACTACTAGTAACTGGTTGGCTGACCACAGTATTACTATGCTTGATTGGCCAGCCAACTTGCCTGACTTTGTCAAGAGGAAGATGAGAGACCCCAGACCCAGAGATAGCTGAAGGCCACGATCAAAGCTTCTGTTCCATCTCAGCCGTGCCACAGGCTGACCGCTTCCACGCCCCATCGATGCAGTGTGCATAAGGAGCCCTGGCTGAGTGTTGAGTGCATACATGAACAGGCTTTTCAGAAGGTCCACATTTCTGTTATAAATCGTTATTTTGATTGGTTTTATGTAATATTGTTATATGTTGAAATACGATTTATTTGGGTTTTCATGAGCTGTAAGCTGTAATCATCAAGATTAAAACAAAAAAAGTCTTGAAACATTTAACTTTATGTGTCGTTAAATACGGTATTCAAATCTTTTGAGATGCCCCTGTGTGTGAGAGATGATTCCGTACCATTCCATTCGTTACCTAGCTTGACCGTTATTTCTCAAACAACGCAGCAGTAAAAGAATAAGAAGACTTGAAAATACAGAAAAAGCAAGGCTTAATGCCCCCATCGTGGTTCACAGGCACATTTATATTGGAGACCACGCAAACGATGCTAATTCAAGATTCAAGAACTTTATTTGTCCCATACACTAATAATGGTCATGCTCCAGACATCCCTATTCAGTAGTAGGCAGCATCTCTAACGCTACCCCCCCACCGAGGGCTCCCCCTGGACACTGAACCTTCCATGGTAGACACACATCAACCCAACCGGCGGTGACACCGTCCACCGCCATTGGCGTCAGGTGCCATTCAAACGGAGGGAGGGATGACGTCATGGCGGGATCATTGTTTTGATACTGCGTTGTGGCGCTGATGAAATGTCACACGTTTTACACACAAGATAAGTTGAAAGAGCTTGAGACCCTGGGAACTTTGGAATGCTTAGAAACCATTTCTGGCAATTTTTTTATACAAATGAAAAGTGCATCAAAATGAGACTTTTGGACAGTTTGCTAATATCCTTGCCACCCAAAATCTAAAATCATCTGACCACCCAGAGGATCGGCCTCCTCTTTGAGAACCACTATGGCTCTATAGGCTCTATGGGACTATGTGTAGGATACCTGTAGATCAGTGTTGTGTGTGTGTGTGTGTGTGTGTGTGTGTGTGTGTGTGTGTGTGTGTGTGTGTGTGTGTGTGTGTGTGTGTGTGTGTGTGTGTGTGTGTGTGTGTGTGTGTGTGTGTGTGTGTGTGTGTGTGTGTGTGTGTGTGTGTGAGTGAGTGTGTGTGTACCTTGGCCTCCCACTCCATCCCAGCTACAGAGATCCCCAGCAGCAGGATAACGGTCAGTGTTCCGACGATACGGATGTCGTTCAGCTCGTCAGTCATCAGTGCGTCCACATCCTGACCCCCCGATCAATAACACACCGATAACCATATCAATCACAGATCAGTAACATTATCACGGTATCAAAAACATTACAGATAACCGTATCAATCACCAATCAATAACCTATCATTAACATAAATAGCAGTACAAATAACACACCAATCAAAAACATTATCATTAACGGTATCAATCACAGATCAATAATGTCAATAACACACCAATATCATTATCATGAACAGTATCAATCACAGATCAATAACGTCAATAACGCACCAATAACATAATCAAGAACACATCAATAACTCACAAATAACATTATCAATAGCACATCAATAACTTTATCAATACCACACCAATAACATTATCAGTAACGCACCAATAGCTGATCAATATCAGATCAATCACTTCACAGTTCCTCTTACGCTCAGCAGCTCGACGACCGTTTCAGCGAAGCCCACCACGTACATCGCCACGGCAACGGCGTTGGCGAAGGCGAAGATGAGTCCGATGGATCCGCCGAACTCTGGGCCGAGACTTCGGGAGATCAGGTAGTATGCGCCACCTGGGAGGAGGGGGCGGGGCTAATATCAACACCTGTCTCTCTCAGATCAGGTAGGACGTGCCACCTGGGAGGAGGGGGCGGGGCTAATATCAACACCTGTCTCTCTCAGATCAGGTAGGACGAGCCACCTGGGAGGAGGGGGCGGGGCTAATATCAACACCTGTCTCTCTCAGATCAGGTAGGACGCGCCACCTGGGAGGAGGGGGCGGGGCTAATATCAACACCTGTCTCTCTCAGATCAGGTAGGACGGGCCACCTGGGAGGAGGGGGCGGGGCTAATATCAACACCTGTCTCTCAGATCAGGTAGTATGCGCCACCTGGGAGGAGGGGGCGGGGCTAATATCAGCACCTGTTTCTCTCGCTGTCAGACGACACGTCTCGCCACACAGATGTGTGAGTGAACGGGTGAATTTGAGGCATTAACAGAAGAGATTTGGAAGGCCACAGTGGTTTGAAATCAGTTTAACCGATAGTCTAGTATACCGATTGTATAATAGTCTGTTTAGTCTCTGACCAGTGGACAGGAGGCCACACGCTGTTCTAGCTGACTGTGTTTTAGAACCATGTATTACTGTAGCGTCTCACCTCCTCTCACAAAGCCGTTGGTTGCGATGGCAGAGGTGGAGAGACCGGTGATGGTGGTTACCAGCGAAGCCATGCAGATGATACCGATGGTCATCCCTGCACCACAACAACATTGTTACCACAGACCGCTGGTTGTTCTGTCTGCGCCGTGATGTGGGCGGGGCTTACGGAGCCAGAGGTCACCAACGGCAACGTACCGATGCCCGCTTGGCCAACGATCCAGGACATCCTGATGAACAGCATGACGCCCCAGATGTTCAGCATGCAGCGCACCTACACACACGCACACACGCACGCACACAGGCACACACACACGCACACACGCACACACGCACGCACGCACACACACACACACGCACGCGCACGCACGCACGCACGCACGCACGCACACACACACACACACACGCATCTTATTCATGCACACAACTTGGGGCCGTCTATTGGTTGATCAAACTAATTGGATACATTTGTCAATCATTTGTCAATCAATCCATTGGTCAACCCACCAATCCATCAAGCCATTCATTTGAAGAGGACTCACCAGGACTCCCTTCACCCAACCAAACTTAATACTTCCTCCTTTATCCTGCTTGGCTGCCAAGGCCGCCGCCGCCTCCTCCACCGCCGTGGGCTCCTCCCCATTGGCCAGGCCGTCCTCCTGCGGCTCCTTCGGGCCAATCACAACACAGACATGGATGCAGGTTTAAAGACGTTGGCTGGAGTCTTGTCACAGGATACTGTTCTGATTGGTTCAGACTGGTGCTAGGTGATGGATTCTACTCAATATAGAATTTTCATGTCTATCTGTATTTGGGTTCATTGATCCGGGGCCAATTGTCATGACTACCCCAGAAACAATCGGTCAATTGCATTGCCTTCATTTCCTACTACTTCTATTGTGTATATTTCTTCTGTGGGCCTACAGTTCATCATTTGTGATTGTATTTGCATCGCCTTTTAATTTGATTATTGTCCTGTAAAGGCCAATTCATGCTGTGAAGTTCTGATGTTTAAAAGGTAGCCTACATCTTATAGAAATGGAAATCGGTCGACTCCTAGGAAGTGCGTTTGGAGGTGTTTCTTTTAACAGATGTTTCTGTGTCCAGGGTAGCGGACAGCGGACGGTCCGTGTCAGGACACAGGGAAGCCCTGGGGTCCTGGTAGAATAAGGCATTGTGTGTGGGGTGGTCTGCGGGTTGCGTCACAGCGGGGGCCGGTCTGTGGACGTGGGCGGAACAGAATGTGTGATGTCACTAATGACCCGCGTCTGCCGCATTAATGACTTGACTTAACGTTAAGCTGTAGTGTAGCGATGACGTGATTAACATACAAATCCTTCTCTAGGAGGTGAGGGGGATGTCAACTGGTGGTGTTATGCGATGGGTCTACTCTTGTCTTTAGTTAGAAATATAACTCGTCATCATAGTGGTCATGTACTCTACCACTAAACCTAGTTAAGTAGTAAACCTACCTAAAGCCTACTTGTAAATGAATATATAATCAAAAATAACAGCTGTAGGTGAATCTTAATTTGGAATGAAATCACATCCCTCCCATTTAAATATTTAGATGAATATTAATTTAGATAAGATGCAGAATATAGTGGTTTATAATGTTATCTTACAGAGTGAATCCCAATAAACTCTCTTTCTTTTTCAATTGTGACTTTAACAATCATTTTACAACTGATTATATCATTGAATGAAATTAATGCAATAAGTTCAAAGTTCAAAAAAAAATGTAGATGCAAAAGTTAAACGACTGCAGGCTGTGTAGCCTAACTATAGCCTATATAGTTAGACCCCCCGGAGAGAGCCCCTGGGGTCCTACCTTGTCCAGCTCATCGTGGAGCTCCGACAGCGAGGGCCGGGTCAGCTTCTCCCCCAGCGGCGCCGCCGTCTGCCGGTAGAAGTCGATGTTGGGGACGGCGTCGATGGTGTTGTGTCCGAACGTCCTCATGTAGTAGGTATTGGACTGCGAGTCGGACACGTGCGTGTGCCCCGTGCCCGTCGAGTGCAGGCTGACCGAGTCGCTCTTCACCGTGTCACCGTTGTGGGAGACGTCCGGCGGGAGACCAATGTCCATGGCGCTCCCGAGCCCCTCCGGGTCCAGGAAGGCCACCACCGCTCTGGGTCGGCCCTTGGCATCGTCCGTCCCGGGAGCCGACAAGCGACCGCCCGCGGACGCCTCGGTCCTTTCTGCCTCTGTGACCGCGTCCACCTGGAAGCGGCTCTTGGGGGAACCGCCGGTCCGCAGGGCCGGTTTCTGACCCGGGGGTCCTGACATCTCTAACTAGATCGATCGACAAGAGAGCGGAAAATACTCTCAACTAGAGCAGTGACGCACAAATCGCTTACCGACGTCCCATCAGCACCGAACACTCGGACTACAAATCAACCACAGCGGGGAGTGATGCAAGGGGGACTGTCAGGTGGTGCCCGGCGCTCTCTTTCCCTCTCTCTGGGTCTCAGGGCGCAGCAGGGCTAGTGCCAAGAGTCGGTGTGTAATGGACACCAAGCCGTCCTCTCGTATTCCTCCTCCTCCTCCTCCTCCTCCTCCTCCTCCTCCTCCTCCTCCTCCCTTACCGCTTTGATGTCTCGAGAGCACAGGGAGATGGAGCGAAATGACAATCAGTCATGTGAGACTCAGAGAGGCTGGCTACTCCGACCCTGGACCGGGAGAGACCCTGGAGAGGCTGCCGGAGTGACCACTGGTGGGCAGGGAGAGATGAGAAGTGGGGAGAAGGGAGGAGGGGGAACTAACACAACCCATTCACCAGTCAGGTTTTTAATTAGTTGTAGGCTATAATAGATGACATTAGATTACATTCAAATGTATTGTCATTGCACAGCACAAGTACAGTGAAAATAATTGAGTTAGTAATAGTTGTCATATGTTTATTAGTTTAGGTGTTGTGTCATGGGCTGTGGGATGTGTATGATAACTAGTTGTATAGTTTTCATACTTAGTTAGTAATTGTTTAATTTAGGGATGTGTGTTTCTACTAGTTGTATTAGTTTTCCTATTTAGTTAATTTAGTTAATAATAATTCTTTAATACAGCTGAAAGGCTGCAATGGAGGGGGAACCAACCAGATTTAGAATTGGAACCTTCTGCTGTTAAGAGAACCAACAGGCCTAATGGTAGTCTCTGTGAAATAGTTATCTTATAGTTACAATCTATACTGCTCTGTTCATTCAAGACCTCCATAACGTTCTTCTGAACAGGCGAGAGGAGAAACAAAGGTACTTGTCATCGTGTGCTCCATGACAGACTGACACATTCACACACACAAGGGCCATTGTGTGTGTGTGTGTGTGTGTGTGTGTGTGTGTGTGTGTGTGTGTGTGTGTGTGTGTGTGTGTGTGTGTGTGTGTGTGTGTGTGTGTGTGTGTGTGTGTGTGTGTGTGTGTGTGTGTGTGTGGGTGGAAGGGGTAGATAGAGAACAACAGGGGGCATGCAAGATGCTTGATCCCGTGGATATTGTATATGTTTAAGCATGACTGAGTCAAACAGCCTTGAGATGACAGCTTTCACACGCTACTGGCACACATAGGCCTACTCCCGTAGACCCTAAAAAACGGTTAAATGACTAACATGTTATGTTTTCTTCTCTATGTGGTGTGTATGTCACTGTCATCTTGTGGTAGAACAGATAATCACATGGCCAAACTGTGGCGTCTATCTACTAATACATTAGGTCTGCTGTAGGCCTAAATGCAGGCCAACAGCAGTATATGGATGTATTCTGAATGTGGGCCATCTTCCTTTAACTGTAATACTTCTGAACCTTAACTTGAAATTAATGTTTTTAAAGTACAATTATGTGTAGGTCTATTTGTTTTATAAGTTTCAATGGTTTTCATATTTGTACTGATTCTCCCCCCACCTGTTTGATCGTGCCGAAAATGTTGTCAAAGTCATGCCATTGCCAAGCAGGCCAATACTGTGTGGTATTCTAGTGTTGGCCTCTGTGTCAACAGCACTGACCACTACAAGGGGGACGTAGAAGGGGACGTAGAAGGGGACGTAGAAGGGGACGTAGAAGGGGACGGACGCAGGTCGCAGTGACGTGAGAGGGCAGAGGACGGGGGTCACCAGTCCCAACCTACTATTCTTTTGGGTTTGCAGCTGAAAAAGGGTTGAAAACCACTTGAGTATGTTTTACAGGCTGAGACTCTCATTGGAACCTTGTTTGCTGTGGCTCTTATCTTATCTTATATCTGAACCGCTCTTCTGTTTTTCAATGGTACAGGAAGTTATCCACATATTTACATTACATTACATCACATACATTTCTATACATCCATGTACTTGCACACATACTGTATAAACTAAACAAAAACAACAATCAAAAACTATATAATAATAATAATAATAATAATAATAATAATAATAATAATAATAATAATATAAATAAAATAAATAAATAAATAAATAAAATAAATAAAATAAATAAAATAAATAAAATAAATAAAATAAATAAAATAAATAAAATAAATAAAATAAATAAATAAATAAATAATTTGATAAAAATATAATAAAAACCTGCAATTCTCATGTAACTATAATGCTGTCTGACATTAGATTACCTCTATACATTACAACATCTCAGGTGCTCAGCAAACTTCTTGGTAGGTGACTTTCGAGATATTCAATAAATTGTCCCCATAGTTAAAAAAATAACTGTAACTATAACTTTTCCCCTTGGTGGCATAAGTACATTTTTCCATAGCTAAGCAGTTAGAACGGCTGGTAAACCACTGTCCCACTGAAGGCACCTCAATGCTCTTCCAGGCAGTTGCAATTTAGTGTTTAGCCTGAAGAGAGCATAAAAAGACTATCTTTTTATTCACAGCCAACAGTCCCAACTCAGGTGGGAGTATTCCCCACGCTCGGCCCCCTGGTACACCTGCGAGCTGCAAAAAATGAAGACAGCGGGGCATGTCCTCGAAATTCCCTCAGAGACACACGGTCAAAATTCTACTCCACTATCATCACAATAGCCCTGGCAACTCCAAGCAACTTTTTTCCACCATAAATCATCTCCTCAAACCTCAGACTCCCTTACACAAAGACACCACAGAGGAGCAGTGTGATCATTTCATCGCATTTTTTAGGAAAAAAGACCCTCCGCTCTCTCCTCTCAAACTCCGCTGCTCTCCCAGCCTTGACCGCCAACCCCCAGCCCGGACCTACCAGCCTCTTTGCTGCTGCACTGACATCTCGCAGCATGAAGTTGAGGCCATCATCAAAAAGATGAAACCCTCCACCTGTGCCCTGGACCCCTTTCCCACAGCCCTGGTCAAATCTAACATTGGTGCCATAAGTCCCCTGATCCCTTTAGTGATAAACCACTCCATCCAGTCTGGTCATGTTCCATCCCCATTAAAAGCTGCTGTCATCAAACCACTCCTCAAAAAACCCACCTTAGACCCTGAAGTCCTGACTAATTACAGACCCATCTCCAACCTGCCATTTCTATCAAAGGTGCTGGAGAAAGTAATTGCCATTCAGATTCACGAACATCTCAAACACAATAACCTCTTTGAAGAATTCCAGTCTGGTTTCCGCCAGGGCCACAGTACAGAAACTGCCTTAGTCAGGGTGACCAATGACCTGCTGATGACAGCTGACACCGGATCTCCATCCCTCCTCATCCTCCTGGATCTAACTGCAGCATTTGACACTGTCTGGTAGTCTAAACTGGTTCACCTCATATCTCACCGGGAGGACTGAGCACCTCACCTTGGGAGCGGCAAAATCACAAACACGGGATTCAAACCCACGTGTGCAGAGCACAATGGATTAGCAGTCCATCAACTTAACCACTATAATGAAGATGGGGCAAAAGGGACTGCTAGGGTGGGGGAAGAAGAGAGGCTTTTAGGCACTGTTTTGACCATCCTGTGCGTTTTGTTTATCCTTGTAGTAGTAGATAGCGTGTTGTTAATGCACGTTGTTGCTACGCAGGCATCCTAGTAGGTGGGAAGATTTTTCAATTGGCCTGCAATTGGGAATGCTGGAAACTTGTTCTATTCGTGTCTTTATTTACCTCAGAAATATATTGCTGTCTTTATGAAAGAAATGTACTTGTAAGTCGCTTAGATGTAAGATGGCGCCGTACCTGATGGCTGCCGCGTTGCGAGCTCCCGCACGACGACGCAGTTTTTTGCTATTTATTCTTTTTAACGCGACTATCCTTGTACAGAAGGTTAGCAGCACGTTCACTTATGACTTTTGCACGCTTCTGGAGATTAGATCAACAGTCACTCGCTGCCTACCAGAGTTTTTTCCAGAGTTTCTTCGGACATCTCGCCCGAAGTCAAAGCTGGATTATCTCCGACCATCTTAGGCACGATTACATGCAAGCATCGCCGGAAGAAATGAGGGAAGCGAGCCGGCGTACTAGTCTGGCTGAGATGTCGATCCGATGCTCCCCACTATCCACCATTGTACTGGCTAATGTACAGTCTCTGGACAATAAGTTAAGCGAGCTACAGGCTCGTATTCAATTCCACCGGGAAACAAAGGACAACTGTATCATCAGCCTTACGGAGACATGGATGTTGGAGGGGGTTACCGACGCAGCTATCGAGCCGACGGGATTTTCCGTCCACCGGGCGGACAGAACAAAAGCTCTCTCCGGTAAAGATCGCGGAGTCTCATGATAAACAGATGTTGGTGCAACCAAAGTCATGTACATCCCCTCAAGTCTTTCTGTTCTCCGGACCTGGAGTACCTGATGCTTATGTGCCGTACATTCTGGCTACCTCGGGAGTTTACAGCGGTAACCGTGACCGCTGTTTACATTCCCCCACAAGCCAACACGGACACAGCGCTGAAGGAACTGTATGGGGCTATCAGCGAACAGGAGTCGGCACACCCCGAGGCTGCTCTCATCATGGCGGGGGACTTCAACAAGGCAAACCTGAAGAAGCTTCTCCTGAAGTTCTACCAACACATAACAAGCAACACATAGGTTTGGATATATCCCAACCCCAGCGATGTTCGCGCTGCCCTCCACGCGCGTAACACCACCTTTGGCTCCAGGAATATGGAGGTATATACAAGAGTATATATACGAGGGTATGTGGCAGGGGCTACAGACGATAACAAACGTCAGAGGGAGAACCAGTTGTGTAGAGAACTCTACCTCCCTCCCAGGAGAGTTAAATACTTTTTTTGCTCTGGTCGACGTGAACGGCAGCCCACCGAATCCAGCACCGCCTGAGGAGACCAGCCTGCTGAATATCTCGGAGGCAGATGTGCGCCACACCTTCAAGCGGTTGAACATCCGTAAGGCGGCAGGCCCCGACGACATCCCGGGCCGCGTCCTCAGAGCATGCGCAGACCAGTTGGCAGGAGTCTTTGCAGACATCTTCAACCTCTCCCTGTCCCAGGCTGTTGTTCCCGCGGTCTTCAAGATGTCCACTATCGTGCCTGTCCCTAAACAACCCAAGGTAACCTGCCTGAACGACTATAGACCTGTAGCCCTCACCTCGATTGTCAGCAAATGCTTCGAGAGGTTGGTCAAGGACTTAATTTGCTCCGTGTTACCTGCCACACTGGACCCATGGCAATTTGCATATCATCAAAACAGGTCCACGGACAACGCAATTGCCATGGCCCTCCACACTGCCCTTTCCCACCTGGAGGGAAAGAACTGTTATGTGCGAATGCTGTTTGTGGACAACAACTCAGTGTTCAACATGATAATTCCTGCCAAGCTCGACACCAAGCTTAGAGGTCTAGGCGTGCCCCCATCCACGTGTAGCTGGATACTGGACCTCCTGCAGCACCTCCTCAGAGCCACTGACCCTAACCACGGGAGCCCCCCAGGGATGCGTGCTGAGCCCTCTCCTCTATTCCCTCTACACCCACGACTGCATGGCTATGCACAGCTCCAACGTCATCATCAAGCTTGCTGGCGCCACGACAGTGATGGGCCTGATCGCCGGCGACGACGAGACAGCCTACAGGGAGGAGGTTGGATCACTGGAGCAGCGGTGCCAGGAGAACAGCCTCGCCCTCAACGTCAAGAAGACCAAGGAGCTGATCGTGGACTACAGGAAGCAGAGAGGTGAGCACGCCCCTATCTCAATTGACGGTGTTGCAGTAGAGAGGGTCAGCAGCTTCAAGTTCCTCTGTGTGCACATCTCCGAGGACCTCACATGGTCCACGCACACCACACACGTGGTGAAAAGGGCCCAACAACGCCTGTATTTCCTCAGGCGTCTGAGGAAATTCAGCATGGGCCCCCGCATCCTGAGAACATTCTACACCGGGACAATCGAGTGTTCTTACAGGATGTATCACTGCCTGGTACGGGAACTGCACCGCACTCTAGCGCAGAGCGCTTCAAAGGGTGGTGCGGATGGCCCAGTATATTGTTGGAGGTGAGCTCCCCTCCCTCCTGGATATATACAACCAGCGGTGCATGGCCAAGGCCAAATGCATCATAAAGACAATGCCCACCCAGCCACGAACTGTACTCACTTTTACCGTCAGGCAGGCGGTATCAAGTGCCGCACAAATAGGCTTAGAGATAGCTTCCACAGTCAGGCCATCAGGCTGCTGAACAAGGGCGTATAGCATATAACAATGTATATTTTATTACATTGATTTATATATACATATTGCTCTTTTTCTGGGCCGATATATTGCATTTTATAAATTGCATTTTTACTTCTATATATTTAACTTTATACAGTTTTGTATAACTGCTGTCTGTCGTCGGGTATTGCACATAATATTTTCACTCACTGCTTTATACACGTGACACTGCTTTTAGGTCAGGCGATGAACAGGCCTACTGGTCCTTATGGAATTCCCGATCACATGCTCTTCACTCACGACTGCACTCCTGTACATGGTACAAACACCATCTTCAAGTTTGCAGATGGCACAACGGTGGTGGGCCTCATCGATGAGGCCGCCTACAGGGACGAGGTCCAGCACCTGGTGGCGTGGTGCGCTGACAACAACCTGGCCCTCAAGGCCAAGAAGACTAAGGAGCTCATTGTGGACCTCAGTGGTCACAGTGCATCCCAGTGTGGTACAGCAACTGCACTGTTTCTGACCGGAAATCACTGCAGAGGGTGGTGAAATCCACCCAACACATCGTTGGATTACCCCTCCTTGCAATATACACTACCCACCACATAGTGTCTGAGAAAGGCACACAACATAGTCTAAGACTCCTCTCACCCCAACCATGGACTGTTTGCCCTCCTCCCCTCCGGGAGGCGCTATAGAAACCTTTGTTCCAAGTCAAGCAGACTAAGGAACAGCGTCTTCCCCTCAGCTGTCATCTCTCTGAACTCTGTACCCCGAAGACCGCCCCCCCTCTGCTGCCCAACATACGAACTCTGAACTCTGACTATACCCTTTCACCATCAATGTCTTCAACGGCCTTGCACTGTATCATAACTCCCTTACTCTACCTGTAGTAATACATATTTATTTATTGTTTACATAGTCGTGTACATTTTTACTGTACTTACCGTATATATATATATTAATCTTCAACTGTTGATATAACTACACACCCTTGCTCACTACCTGCTGTATATACATTTATATATGTATCTTGTTGATACAACTGCATACCCATGCTCACTACCTGTTGATACTTGTATACACACCTTATATATATATATATATATATGTATATATATATATATATACCTAGAATTCTGCACGTATCTCAAACCTACTCTATAAGTTATTTTATACCTGTTTTTAGTAGATTTTTAGAAGACAGTTTTTACATATGATTTAACAACTGTACATTATATATTACCATGCACTTTACTGCAACATTTGCACTCTGGTTAGATGCCAAATTATTTTTGCTGTACTGTACTTGTGCTGTACAACGACAATACATTTTAATCTAATCTAATCTAATCTAATGTATTTATACTCCATTCTCCTGTTCACTCGTTGCCAGAACTTTCCTGTTTTCTACAACCCGAGACTCTCTAGCCGATTCCTCCGTGAATACCCTTTTGTCAATCTCTGCGAACTCTTGTTTTTCTCTGTTGGACTATATTTCTATATTTCTATATTTCTATATTTCTTGTTTGCTACTTTTGTTGGATTTTCGTTTTGGATTTTGCCCTGGATGTTTTTGTGTTTGTTTTTGGACTTCAGCCTTTCCCCCGCAGCACCTTATACGCCCCCTTGTTGGATTTCCATTTTGCACACATGTAAGTCACTTTACACATGGTATTATTACTTCCGTCATTTTCACACACACTTGGTGCACCATACACGCTGTTCTACCCGAGACAAAAAAGACGCCTACGTGTTTTAAACAACTTTTTCGCCTCCGACTCCGTCTGTACTACCTAGGGGTTCCACCAGCTACCATCCGTGTGTGGCACAACAGAAAGTTCTGGCCAACATGGAACCCGTTAGTACAGCAGACGGGTCCGATTTTTCAAATGACCTCGCGGTGTGGATTTGGACCACGCTGCAGCAAAGGAGCAGCGTTCCAGGAGACGGCTGCTCGTCTGGAGAACACGTTCAGACAGGTGAACCATCGTTTGGATCGACACGATCAAGAGGTCCAGACGCTCTAGGCTGCTCTTCCTCTCCTCGCCCCCCCGCCCGCTGTCCATCCCCAGCCCGCCCCGTCGTTCCCTCCTTCGGGAGAGATCTCTGCTTCCCTTCACTTCCCCTGAGGGAACCCAGACCCTTTGAGGGGAATTTAGATGTAATCCGTGGTTTAATAACCCACTGAGCCCAGTGGTTATAGTAGCGAGTGGGGTAAGGTAGCTTTTATTTGATCACATTAATCTGGCAGAGCACTAAAATGGGCCACAGCTATTGTTGCTGTGGCTATCCGCCAATTACAGTTTTTTTATTAAGGAATTTAAGTTTGTTTTTGACCACACCTCTGACGGCCAGGATGCTGCTACCCGACTCAACTCTGTCTCTTAGGGCTCTCGGTCTGTGGCAGATTACACCGTTGACTTCCACATTTTTGCCACAGAGAGTGGGTGGGACGATAGAGCGCTGTAGAGCGCTTATAGACGAGGACTGAGTGAAGCTACGATGGTATCTTGAGGGATATACCTAATAGCCTCAATGATCTGATCTCCGTCGCCCTGATGATGGGCCAACGGCTTGTGGAGAGGGACCGTGAGCCAGGTGGTCATTCCTCTCCCCCTACTCACCATACCCATCCCTATGGTGTGTTCCCTGGGACTCCCCGTCATACCCATCCCTATGCTGTGTTCCCTGGGACTCCCCGTAGACCTCCTCCCTCACCTCCCCAGACCCTGACTATGGACTCCCCGTAGACCTCCTCCCTCACCTCCCCAGACCCTGACTATGGACTCCCCGTAGACCTCCTCCCTCACCTCCCCAGACCCTGACTATGGACTCCCCGTAGACCTCCTCCGTCACCTCCCCAGACCCTGACTATGGACTCCCCGTAGACCTCCTCCCTCACCTCCCCAGACCCTGACTATGGACTCCCCGTAGACCTCCTCCCTCACCTCCCCAGACCCTGACTATGGACTCCCCGTAGACCTCCTCCCTCACCTCCCCAGACCCTGACTATGGACTCCCCGTAGACCTCCTCCCTCACCTCCCCAGACCCTGACTATGGACTCCCCGTAGACCTCCTCCCTCACCTCCCCAGACCCTGACTATGGACTCCCCGTAGACCTCCTCCCTCACCTCCCCAGACCCTGACTATGGACTCCCCGTAGACCTCCTCCCTCACCTCCCCAGACCCTGACTATGGACTCCCCGTAGACCTCCTCCCTCACCTCCCCAGACCCTGACTATGGACTCCCCGTAGACCTCCTCCCTCACCTCCCCAGACCCTGACTATGGACTCCCCGTAGACCTCCTCCCTCACCTCCCCAGACCCTGACTATGGACTCCCCGTAGACCTCCTCCCTCACCTCCCCAGACCCTGACTATGGACTCCCCGTAGACCTCCTCCCTCACCTCCCCAGACCCTGACTATGGACTCCCCGTAGAGACCTCCTCCCTCACCTCCCCAGACCCTGACTATGGAGGAGCCGATGCAGGTGGGTCGCTATATCCACGGCATAGCGAGACCAGCGTTTCCAAGAGCGACTCTCCCAGACTCTCCCAGACTCTCCCAGACTCTCCCAGACTCTACCAGACTCTACCAGACTCTACCAGACTCTACCTCTATTATGGACAGACACCTCATCCCAACCTGTCCTACCCCACCCCAGACGCCAAAAGGCCAGGCTCACTAGGTCTGGGAACCCTGTAGAGCCAAGAGATGGCAATACACCAGATGGCAGCACCACCTGCCATCCCGCAATATATATTACAGCCACCAGATGGCAGTACACCCTACATGACCACCTACCTTTATCACCTCTTACCCCACAATGTATATAATAGCCACCAGATGGCAGAAACCGGTTCTGTCTGAGACTGTAGTGTTCTCATAGTGTGTATAAGGGCAGCCCACCAGCCAATCAGAGACCAGATATTTAAACCAGCCATAATTTAAACATGGCCACATATAAATATGTGTGTATGCTACTATATATACATATATATATATGTATATATCAATGTGTGTGTGAGATGGGCAGTGTGTGGGACTTGGTGTGGGCCCTAGGGGATCTGTTCACAGTCCCACACTGATGTTCTGTGGGAAGAAACTCTGTCTTAGTCTCTCTGCAACGTTTAATCAAAAGCAGGGCAGGCTGGTACAGTTACAATGGTTCTGGTCATTATTCATGATAAAACACGATGGTTCTGGTCATTACTCATGATAAAACACGATGGTTCTGGTCAGAACCCAATGGTTCTGGTCTGACTCATGATAAAACACGATGGTTCTGGTCATTACTCATGATAAACACATGTCGTCATACTCTGAAAACACGATGGTTCTGGTCATTACTCATGATAAAACACGATGGTTCTGGTCATTACTCATGATAAAACACGATGGTTCTGGTCATTACTCATGATAAAACACGATGGTTCTGGTCATTACTCATGATAAAACACGATGGTTCTGGTCAGAACCCAATGGTTCTGGTCTGACTCATGATAAAACACGATGGTTCTGGTCATTACTCATGATAAAACACGATGGTTCTGGTCATTTTTCATGATAAAACACGATGGTTCTGGTCATTACTCATGATAAAAAACGATGGTTCTGGTCATTACTCATGATAAAACACGATGGTTCTGGTCATTACTCATGATAAAACACGATGGTTCTGGTCATTTTTCATGATAAAACGATGGTTCTGGTCATTACTCATGATAAAAAACGATGGTTCTGGTCATTACTCATGATAAAACACGATGGTTCTGGTCATTACTCATGATAAAACACGATGGTTCTGGTCAGAACCCAATGGTTCTGGTCTGACTCATGATAAAACACGATGGTTCTGGTCAGAACCCAATGGTTCTGGTCTGACTCATGATAAAACACGATGGTTCTGGTCAGAACCCAATGGTTCTGGTACACTGATAAAACGATCTAGGGGGTTTAGTAAATTCAACAAAAAAATTATTTGTGATTTGAACAAAAAAATCTTTATTTTCTACTCTGCATTATTGTTATAGTATCAAGGGGGATTTGATGTGTTTACCTTACATGATTTAAAATATATTTTTCTAAACAAAGGAAGCTGCATAATTTCAACATAATTAGATTGTTGTTTTCCTCCATTGTTATCATGGAGTTGCATTTACTTAAAAATAACTGAAGTTCAGAGCTTTTAACTGAACAGCCACCATTTTGAGGAGGACCACGTTTAAGTTTGACGCTCAACCGTCGTTCCCCGCTTTTCTGTCTAGCTGGTAAGTTTAACAACTGTTGCTAAACCATATTGTTTTCAATGTTTGTAGCCTTAACATAATTCAGTATGAAGAATGAACGAAAAATTATGTTTTGTTATCAATATGCCTTGCAAAAGTTGTGTTAGCGACTGCTAAGTTTTCGCCTATATTGTCATTACAATTGCCAGTATAATATACGTTAGCCTGCAGCTAGCCTGTAGCTGATTAAACTGGTGTTAAACTACACTTGTAAAGATGAAAACTCAAACATTTTCATGTTTTGTCTGGATATCCTCCAGACTTGCTTCATGACTTATTTGAGGGACTTGTACCTCTTGAATTAGCTCTCTGCTTGAATGTGTTCATCCGGAAGAGCGACCTTACGCTAGCTGAAGTTAACAACATAATCACAACATTTCCTTTTAAGTGGAAAGACAAGCAGACAGAAACAGACCAGCCACAACCAGCTCCTATGAACTTTACCACTCGGAAGAATATAGGAGGAAATGCTCACGAAAATTGGTGTTTTATACGCATGCTTCCAATTTTAATAGGAACAAAGATACCACCTAGTGAGCCAACATGGCAGCTTCTAATGGATCTCAAAGGTGTGGTTGAGCTTGTGGTGTCCCCTTGTCACACAGAAGAAACTATTTGTTATCTTGATTACAAAATATCTGAACACAGGCATAGGTATCTCCAGACATCTCCACAGCAACGGCTGATACCAAAGCACCACTTTGTGGAGCTTTATCCACAGCTCATCAGGGCCTTTGGACCACTTGTAGCATTGTGGACTATGCGGTTTGAAGCGAAACACAGCGTGTAGTTCGTCAGACCAATAGCTTTCGAAACATTTTGCTAACTCTTGCTGCAAAGCATCAGCTTGTGTTTGCATATCATCTCTATGGAACAGACATTGTGAAACCTGCCTTATCAGTCACAAGCCTCTGAGCTGTCCCTTAGAGGCGCTCAGAGAGGATGTGCAGGATGCAGTTAAGCAAAAGTATCCTGATGAAACATTTGTTCATTCAACAAACCCTCTTGTTGTGGGACTCCCTGCAGCGGGTATGATGGAACCCTATGGGTCCATTGGAGGACTTCCCCATTTTGTAGAATTAAGTTTTGTAATTATTATTCAAGGCAAGCCTGCATTTGTAGTTAATTGTTTAATTGCTTGGTATCATGAGCACTTTCGCAGTTTTGAACTTGTACCTACAGGCAAAACGTTGGTTCTTGAGCAGCATGAACTGGCAGACCCTTATCCTCTTGCAGCGTTGGGTCCAGGCGGATGGTCACATTAAAGCATTTCATTCTGTTTAGCTGCTATGACATTTGATGTATAAACCAGGCATCCTTCATTTCTGTTCTTTCCTAGTACATTTTGGACGTTACAAAACAGATTTAGGGAAATGTCAGACTGTAGCTGTTCTCTTGGCAGGTGAACAACATGAAGTAGTCTTCATTTTTCTTATTTTTAAATTGTTGTCAAATTGTAATTTAAACTTAAATGAGTTCCAGTATGCATGTTTACGTGGAAATAAAATTGAATTGATTTTGTCTAAATTTTTATCCATTATTTGTCTCACAATTTCCCCCTCCATTCTACAGGGCCGATGTCTGCCAAGCCACGAGTCATCATTGATCATGATTCACAAGCTCCCCTAAAACTAAAGAACTAAAGACTGTCATAGAAGAGACATTTAGACTTGACAGTACATGGATGCTGAATTTGATGGACAGTTCTTTACTTTACTGGAAACCAATGACATTAAAGACACTGTTAAGGTAATTTTTGTGGAATCTGTTCCTGTTGTTACCTTAACCCTTGAAGAATGCCACAATACGCATGCAACACATGTCTCTGATATTAATGACAGCAGTTGTAGTCTACAATCAGAATTGGGCTCAATTGGATGTCAAGACACAGAGACGTTCCTCTTCCCTCGTAGTCATCCTCCATCCAAATTCGAGATTCCTTCCTTTTCTTACGACACAGAGCTGATTCTTTCAGCTGCTCATGAAGCTTACAAAAGAGATTGTTTGTTAAATAATCCAGCCGTTAAATCAGACATTTTGGAAAAACTGGCAGAAAGTATTTTCCAATACACCGCATATCCTACAGCTTTCCAAAGAGAACAGGTGGCTGAAGCCTTAGTAGAGAAATACCCGTCACGACGGCACAACACAATAGTATGAAGAGAAAGCCTGCTGATGAGAGAACACCGGCTAAGAATGTGAAAAAGCCCAAGAAGGCAAAAGTTAATTAACCCGAGAGGTGAAACCGATGAGACATAAAAGAACGACTTGAGCTCCGTAGTGAGGAGGATGAGAGTGAGAATGGTGTCTTATGACAGAGTGGCACCAATGAGAACAAACAAGACACAGTGATCCAGGGCCTCATTACACACCTTGGAGAGAAGGTTGAGGACCTAATAAAAGAATATAGTGTAAGAGAAACTAGGTTATCCTTCATGTCCTTCCCAAACATGTTATTGTTTTCGTTTAACTTTATGCTCACCGTCATGTTCTCAATAACTTGACAATAATCTGATTATGTATCAACTGTGTTTAATAAAGTGTGCCAGCAGTTTTTACAAATGTAAAGCTTTATTATAGTCAGTGTATTTGTGCATTTTTTATAATGAATAAGGGATAATTATGCTGTTCATTTAAGTCTAGCCACATTGAATCTCAAACAACTAAATCTAGTTCTGTTTTTTGTTCATTAGGTTGTTGATGATGAAGATCTTAACCCCATCAGAGAGGATCGGGCTGCACTGGCCATCAGGATGCAGCACTACAATAGGCATTACTGTTGATGGAGAGGAGGGTCTGAGTGGTATGTCTAGCTGAGGCCTGTTCATTCCTTATGGGGCTTATTTACGCTTTGAATTTAACTTACCCTAAGGAGCTACGTTAACCTTTGAGGTTTTTCAAAAGGTGTTTTTGGAGTTGGATGTGGGGAGAGCCTCCTCTAAAGTCCAAGCTCTGAACACCAACATGTTTGCGTAAATCAATTGTCGTCTGCTTCAGACATTTAGAAACACACTCAAATGTTTTGGATTGGTTGAGCTTCGAGCTTTATTACTTTATTACGACAATTTTTACAGTACAAAGAAAGGCTTTGTTTGATTTTTATGTCCACTTCCCTTAATGTGGCTAAGCAATTATTTGAGATTTCAAAATATATAGATATATAGATATCATTTATTTTTTTACTGACTATTTGTTTATAAAGTGTCTTGTTGAAAGCAAACCATCTTTGGTTGTTATAAATGTAGGCAGACAATTAAAAATATATATATGGACTTCCTACAGTATAAGATTATTGATTTTTGTTTTATTAATAAAGTGTCTTCATACTATTGGGAGAAGACTCATTTGTAAGCAAAAAATATGAATGCTGCAACAGAAACATTTGAAAACGATGTGGGCAGGCAATAAACATGTTTTTGTGGATTTCAGACTGTGTACCTTTATATATATATATATATATATATATATATATATATATATATATATATATGTTGACATATGCTAAAGATTATGCTAAATAAGTATTAAGTAATGTGTACTTAACATCTGGATGCAAACAGTTACTTTAATAATATGCATAGAGTAAACCTCTATAGAATATATCCTCACTGTTACATTAAAGTCAATCACACTTAAAAATAATCATTTCTGCATTGGGAAAATCAAGTAGTTTCAATTTAAATACGACCATTTGGTAAGAGATTAAATTAAGTTGGCTCTACTGATTTATATAAATGCAAAACAGATCAATGTGAGTAGATCATAAAAAGAAAAAATTAAGTTACAAATACTTACAAAGCTGATGCAAATAGTTGCCTAAATTTTGTTAAGTAGAGCTAAAACAATGTTACAGTGTAAGACAGTGTAAGTCATGATCCAAATGACGTTAAAGCAGCCAGCGGTCAACCAGAGACATAACCAGAGACATAGCCAGAGACATAACCAGAGACACAACCAGAGACACAACCAGAGACACAACCAGAGACATAACCAGAGACATAACCAGAGACATAACCAGAGACATAACCAGAGACATAACCAGAGACATAACCATGGCTGAAAATAGATTGTTTCATCAAAATGTTCTTTTACACAAAATATTCTACACACTTCTTTGTGGGATGCAGAGCTACATTGTCATTGGACAAAGTCACTAAGCTCGGGTGATTCCATGTTGTGAAATCATTTAATATCATAAAATCAGTGTGAAATCAGAGTAGATAAAAAAGGGAAAGTGACAGTATTTATTTTAAGCCTTTCTTATATCTTTCCTGAAAAGGTTGAATGATGATTATATGAAGTCTTCTTTGGCTCTTTTATAAGAACAATTCGTGGCATTGTGTATGGCTCAGCCAACTGAAGGTTTCTGAGGGTTCACCTCGGGTCATGTTGCTTCTTCTTCTGCCCGTTGGAAGAGAAGGAAGTCTCCATCAGGAGCAGACGACTCTCTTCTGGAATGTATTGTTGCGTAAAAAACGAAAGTCTGCGCAATTCGTGGCGTAGGTCTATTGACGTATCGTACGTGTCACAAATGTATCACTGGTTTGCGTTTGTAGGAGGATCCAATTAATTGATAGGCCTACAAGGCCCACACTAGGCCTATCAATCAATTGGATCCTCCTACAAACATCACAGCGAAGAGAAGCGGCAGTGACTTTTGGGAGCCGACGGTTGTCCGTGTCGTACACGATGGGTGATGGGGTCGTGGGAATCAGCGATTTGGACAAGCGTGTCCTCCAGCCGGTCTGGGACGCCATGAGGAGCCACGGGGACCTCCTGGCCTCGCCTCTGGCCCCCGCGCTCAGCGCGCTCCTCTTCCACCTGGTTCTCTGTGCGCCTTTCTTGGCGCTCGACGCGCTCGGGTGCGTGTGTCCGCGCGTACGCGCACACACGATCCCCGAAAGGCCGGTTCTGCGGCAGTGGAGGGAGACCTTCTGGAGGATGCTCGGCAGCTACGCCGTGGGCGTGGCGCCCCTGACCGCGGCGCTGCAGTACCTGCGGACTCCCAGGTTACCGTGGCTGGCGCCCACCTGCTGGCGGCTGTGCGTGGACGTGCTTCTGTGTCTGTTTGTGTTCGACACGCTCTTCTTTATATGGCACTTCACCATGCACAGGTGAGTGCACCATGCACAGGTGAGTGCAACTCGCCGTTCCCTTGTGCCCGGTGTGCAATAGGCTTACTAACATTAGCATTCAAATGGTTCGAATTCGGTCTCTAGACATGGTGGTGTCAGTGGCGTAGCGGAGGCCCCCGCAACCCCCGCGGTGCGGGGGAGCCCCGGAGTTTAGGAGGCCCCCACCCCCACTGTAGGCTATCCTCTTAGATTTCGTAACGGGAACAGGGCGCAGAGGGCGGGCCCCCCCCTTCTGCGACAACCCCCCCCCCCCCCCCCGTTAGAGTTCACGATCGCGACAACACCGTACAACAGTGTACACATGAGCTCCTACTGACCTATACTGTTTACAAAAGATGCCTGAAAAAATAAACATTTAAAAAAGTGGCCGCGATGTCTATCCCATGTCACTCTATTATTGATTTAGGGAGGGGGCGGGGCCCCATGGTCCGACCTGCGGGGAGCCCCCAAATATTGCGCAACGCCACTGGGTGGTGTATGGTTCAGTGTATTCATGGTGGTGGTGTATGGTTCAGTGTATTCATGGTGGTGGTGTATGGGTCAGTGTATTCATGGTGGTGGTGTATGGTTCAGTGTATTCATGGTGGTGGTGTATGGTTCAGTGTATTCATGGTGGTGGTGTATGGTTCAGTGTATTCATGGTGGTGGTGTATGGTTCAGTGTATTCATGGTGGTGGTGTATGGTTCAGTGTATTCATGGTGGTGGTGGTTCCCCAGGTCTCGGTGGCTGTACCAACACGTGCACCAGGCCCACCACCAGTATCACCGGATCCCCATCGCCCTAGCGGCCCAGGATGCCAGCGCCCCAGAGCTGGTGTCCCTGCTACTCTTGGCCCTGGGCAGCAGCTGGCTGCTGGGCTGCCACCCTCTCAGCGAGGTCGCCTTCCACCTTCTCAACACCTGGCTGGCCGTAGAGGACCACTGTGGCTACGACCTGCCCTGGGGCCTCCACCGGCTACTGCCACGGCTGGGCGCAGGGGCTCCCCATCACCAGCTCCACCACAGCCTCCAGAAGGGAAACTATGCCCCTTACTTCACCCACTGGGACCGCCTCTGGGGCACTGAGATCCGCTGACAGCCCTAGACATCTACCAGGTGGTGGTTTTGCAACACTGGTTGTGTCGTAATTATATACAAATGTATGAATAAGATTACATTTTTGTCATTTAATTAGTAATTAATTAATTACTTAATTACTTATACAATTAATGAATTATGTACTTTGTGTATTTTATTATTTTTTTAACAATTAAGTAATCATTTAGGGAATATACCATTGATGGGCTTAGCAGGTCAGGAACAATTTGTGTGTTTATTTTGTTATATTTATATATCAAAATAAACACAGTTCTATTTGTTAATAGACAGGTATGAGTATGAAGGATGGTGTTGATCATGATGAAACTTTTCCGGAAGTCATGTCTTATTTCATGTTTAATTAATGCCTTAAGTTGTTTCAATTACATGTATTGAGATGCTTTAATGCAAGGCTACCTCCAGGTGCTGAGAACAACCACACCTTACAATCAATTAAACTATTTTCATAGTGTAATCTTGTGTATATTTCTTTATTCATGACAATCTTTCCACATTCCAAATATATTGATTTAGATAGCCGTAACATCTGACTTATGAATGACACTTTAACACACAGAAAACTGAGGTTTTGGTCATAGGCCCAAAATATGTCTGTGATGTTATTCAGCCTCATCTTGGCTCTCTGGTCCGAAATGTCAAAACAGAATCTTAAAATCTTGGTATGATCGTTATTTCTATATTTTTAGCATCACATTAATGTGACATTCTTTTACCAATTAAGAAATATTTCCAAAAACTGAAAAAAGCTAAATTTAAAAGACATGGAGAGAAGCGTACATGCCCTGGTGTCATCTCACCTACAATGTTTTATTTAATACCTTTGTTGTGAAGCACTTTGGGTTGGATATGCTTGATAAACTATTATAGAATTAATTTTGTGTTTCTCCTAAATGCCTAGACGGTTAGGATCTTATTTGCATATATAGTAAGACATCTTTGGGTCTTGTGTGTCTATACAAGGATCTTGCATAATAAATAAATATTGTTGCTTCCCATTGTTGTCATTCCTAAGAGGTCCATCTGACCTTATTGTTCCAATAAGGTTAGGGCTAGCCACATAGTACCTAGTGCTATGTGGCTAGCCCTAACCTTATTGTTCCCAATAAGGTTAGGGCTAGCCACATAGTACCTAGTGCTATGTGGCTAGCCCTAACCTTATTGTTCCAATAAGGTTAGGGCTAGCCACATAGTACCTAGTGCTATGTGGGCAGGGCTGCAAAACACAGCACCTTGTGAAGGGTGTTAGTGATTTCACAAGGAATGTGTATGAGTGGATTGCCTATAAAGAATGGGACTATACCAAACACCCTTCATAGAGATTTTTCATTTAATTGGTTTTCTTGCTCTATATTTTCACACCTTGTCTTTATTAAGCCTGAGCCATATCCCCATCCAAGGATTGGTTGGGGATATGCTTGAGGATTGAAAGCTGCTGGGCCAAGACCACCTGACTTCCTGTTGATATACAACCTTGTTATTTTAGACTCTTTTTCATTCAGTGGGATTCATGAGGATTACTCCAAGCTGTATCCATTCTCCTGGAGCTGGGAATGTGTGGTGTGGCCTTTTCTAAATCCTAATCGGTTTTTCCGCAAATAGTTCTTCACTCGACCGCAAGAGGCCCTGTTTTTTTGCTAGCAGTTGTTTGGCCAGCTGCCGACGACCTCTGGTTATTGTCAACGCATCTTGGCCTTTTTTCCCCCAACAGGAAGAGAATAGAGTTATTGTGCGTGGGGCTTCCTACCCACTTCACCAAGGGGCCACCGGCTATTATTACAGTCTTTTGAGTTCATGATAAGTTTGTACACCAGCTTTTCATTAAACAACTGAAACCAAACCACAACACAGGTTTTCTGGCCTTCATCACCGGTTATGTTTTCTTTAATAATCATTATAATGCTAATAATCCACACTATAACTAGGTTGTATCTTGTAAGTGGGAAGTAGGATTATGAACTACAAGTACAGTTCTAGGTTTGAAGGATTATGGGTCTACATTTTTTTGTGGACTGTACAAAGTGAAAGGGTTGTTTTTGGTCGAGGTTGGGGTTTGGGTTATTCTGCACTTCACGTATTCTTAACTGAAAAGCGAGCTTGGTGGTTTGTAGAGGTGGTCTCCAACACTATGGTCAGTGGTTCTGCAGGTCATTGGTCCATGTGACCATGTGACTATCAAACGCCCAGGTCATAGGTCGATGTGACCATGTGACTATCAAACGCCAGTCTAGCGTGCTGACTTCACGCTTTTATGTTTGTGAAAACACGAAAGTGCAGAAATCATGCAGACTTTTCTTTTGGAAAAGGGTGGGGGGCTGAAATAGAATGCTGGGTAGAGGCAGTGGTGGTGGTGTGTGTGTGTGTGTGTGTGTGTGTGTGTGTGTGTGTGTGTGTGTGTGTGTGTGTGTGTTTGTGAGTGTGTATGTGTGTGTGGGGGTGGGGGGGGGGACTTATGGGTGGAGGTGGTGTCGTCAGATGGACTGATAAACATGTGACCCAAAACGGAAACAATCAGGCCAACACACACATATACACACACGCACCAACACACACATATACACACACGCACCAACACACACATATACACACACGCACCAACACACACATATACACACACGCACCAACACACACATATACACACACGCACCAACACACACATATACACACACGCACCAACACACACATATACACACACGCACCAACACACACATATACACACACGCCCAAAACACAGACGTGCAGTTGCCCACGCCGTCGTCCCTGCTCGCCCAATGACGTTGTCCACGTTGTCTAGTGCAGGACATCGTTGTTTGGGCAGGAAACAATAACCTTTACTCAAAACAAAAAAACAGTCGAAAACAAACCAAAGTGAGGTTAACGTGATGAAAAGGAGATACAATTATATATTTGTTAACATTTTATGACCCAGAGAGCCGATTTTCGCAGTTTTACCACTGTTATCTAGTTGTGCAAATGTCTATGACTTCCCATTTCAACATGTCTCATAAACCTTGGTTGTTGGAGGTTTTTGACAGTAGCCAGACTCAACTCCCCCCCAAGAGATTTTGTAAATATTCAATTAGAGAGCGTTTCAAAAGCTTGTTCACACAGTAATTGGCGTCCTGAGGTTGCTGCCCCTGTGGTATTGGCCAACTTTAGACCACATGGTCTCTCATTGACATCGGGGATCAGAAAATTTATTAAAAAATATGTCTGCACTTGTCTTTAGGATTGCTGTTGCCAAGTGTTGCATCAGTGATATCTTGTAATGCCATCACTGTAGATAGACATCACTGATGTCTATCTACAGTAATGCCATCAGTGATGTGTGTTACTTTTTTCTATGTAATTCATCACCAAGATGTAATAAGCCAATGCATTCTTTGATTGAGTTTTTGGGTTGGATGCACAATTCAATACAAAATTGTATCTTACTGATAACATTTTTTTGTATATGTTTGTGAAGTCCTAATGCCATAATGGAGACTGTGTGTCTTTCTGAGTAGGCCTCTAGACCTAGCACTTCAACCTAGGTGACTTAGGTAACTTTTGAGTAGACCTTTGGGTCTAACATAGTACTTCAACCTTGGTCACTTTTGAAAGAAGACCATTTAATTTGCATTATCGCAAAACAATAGAAAATATAAAAACATGGAACACAAATCCGCAGCTTATCTTTTATGTAGCGAGATGAACCATCTAAATGTTCCCCAGAGGACGCATTGAGGGTCCTGATCTCTGACTAAGGTTTGGACATCTGTAGGGTAGTTATTGAACAGGGTTCCCTTTGGGGCCATCTGCTATGACTACCGCTAGCTGTCAGCATGAGCGGCAGGAACATGGTTAGTGTTGATTAGGGACTGGTGGGGGCCACTTTCTCCTCACTTTCCCAGGGTTGTGTTTGCGTGTCCTGTGTGACCTGTAGCCCAGTAGCTGATACCGCTAAACTGGGTAATCTTAACGTCACTTAAGTAGAATCACAGATTGTGACTAAAGTGCATAATGAAGAATGTGTGTTGTTCAGGTGTTCTTCATGTGTTTCTTATGGAGATAGAGATCGGTTACTCTTTGTAGGACTGGATGCACTTCATAGCACATATGCTTCATTGCTTAAAAACAGAACACTCCTGGAAACTGGTAAAAAATAATAGCTTTGCTAAAATGATGACAACCATTTATAAATAACATATTTACAACAATTACAAAACCTATTAGGTATTTAACAGGCTGGTCAAAGAACAGTGTGTATACATTCCTAAAGGGATGGCTCAATGACACACATTGAAATATATCTACGAATAAATGTATAATCTTTGGTAAATATTATTAAGGAATTGGGCAAAAACAAAATGAATGTCACTGATCCTATTCCCCTGTGGATAACATTTTACATTGTTTATAATAAAATAATAAATTATAACAATAAATACTTGAGTCAAGCAGCAGAGGTCAGAATCAAAGGGCATACAATATTCAACAATATCTGTAGGAATGAGAATAAGGTGGGCCAAACATCCACACTGGAATTGATAGCAAACTGTCAACCTTTGCCCCATGAAAACAGGCAGAGACGAGGAAAGGAGGATGGTGTCTGGGACATGATGATTTGGCCAGGCAGTGCTATAGGGTCAGAGAGTAGGGCCAGTCCTCTCACACTCCCCCCTCCAGCAGCTTGGGAAAGGGGCTTCCAGCTCCCTGGACCAGTGGCAGGACACATGTTTCCCAGCCCCAACACCTTGTTATCACTGTGTCCATGCAGGAGGGCGCAGGAGACTGCCTTGCATGGCATCCAGTCGGTGGGGGGAACTGAAGTGGGGAGGGAGAGTGGGTGAGAGATAAGCTGCCCCCTCTGACCCCTGGATGGGCAGAAGAGGCTTGGGTGGATATTCCACCATAGTGCCAAAAGTTCCACCATAAGTGCTGAATCCTGTTTGCCTTGACGGTCTGAGATAAGTGGAAGACAGATGTCAGGGGATCGGTGTCCAAACAGGAGAGTTCCCACCAAGATTCACTCAATCTGGTGATTAGCCGTGTGGGTAATTTAGTCAGTTTTAGATCCCATTCTGATCTGAAACAAGTCCACACACTCCCCATAAGAGGCACAGTATTCCTTTACCCGCGTTACAGACCTCAGTGATAGACTCAGAAATCGCAAACACTAATTTGTATTCTGCATTGTCCTTCCCTCTTGTGCTAATCATCTGCTTCAGTCCACGTCCATCCAACTATCTACAGCCACACTCCGCCACCACCATGCCTTCATACTTGTACTTGTAGGTGACAACCCCGGTGTCGTCCAGGTACAGCAGGGATATAGGGTCCAGCTTTGTGGGGACACAGCAGGCTTTCGCTGCTTTCTGAGGACTGTTGATGTTGATCAAGGTCTGGACGATGGCGTGCTTGGTGGGCGTGACATGCTTGGTGAGTGGGTAGGTGCAAACACCGCTGCACTCAAAGGCGTTGTACCCAGTGGGCGCCAGGATCCAGCTGTCCCAACCGATGTCCTTAAACTCCACGAACAGAGACTGCTTCTTGCAGTAGTTGCCTTTGGCATTGCGTCGGATGCGGGTTGTCGTGTCGTAGATCATGTTGGAGCGCATCTGGATCAGGTCTTCCTCATCGGGCTCATCAATTCCTTCATCCTGCTGAAACTCCCCACTCAGGCTGTTGAAACCCAGCTCCAGGTTGTCCCGTTGGAGGACTAGGTCCGAGGTCTCGTGGTCGATCATCTCATTCAGTTCGTGGCGGTCTTGGCGGTCGTCGCCGCTCTGGTCATTGGAGAAGACGATAAGCAAGGGTTTGTGCTTCTCCTCTGGACTTGTGTCAATCTGCATGTCTCCCTCTGGTGGAGGCGTCGCATCACTACAGCTGACCTCCGCGTCTGAACCCGTACTGTCTTCAGGGACCAGGCTGGCGATATGCACCTCCAGCCTGTGGGTGGTGCCGCTCTCGGACCTACGCCAGCGCTCAACAGTGGTGGTGAGGTCAAAGGCCTCCCAGCCGTCGTCCACGCCGTACACCTGGCGGGAAGCTATCTCCACTGGCTCTGGACGCCGTCCGTGAGTGTCGGGTGGGGCCTCGTAATAGTCTCCCCTTGTGACCGGTGGGTCGCCGTTACCCTCGTCCGGGGGCCCCAGCTCGTAGACGATAACCTTGCGGTCGACACCGTCATAGAGGTGCCGGTCATTCTGGACCAGGGTGTAGAGGCGGAGTTCCGCAGCGGTAATGCGCTCATGACGCGGGACGGAGACGTTGAAGAGAAGGGGGTGGCGCCGGACGTCACTGGGATCAACCTCCGGATCAACCTTCCCGACCGGAGCTGGGAAGACAACATGCCTCAACGTAAGCCCTTTAGATCTGGGCTTTTTCAACTATTTCTCGGGACCCAAAATAAAATGTCAGTGTGTCTGTGGGACCCAACCTCATCCTTTTGTTATAGGCTTCTGTGCGTGGCGAGGCTACCCACCTCCAACATCGTTTAAGTTAATCTTCTATCTGTCATTTTTTGGCAATAAAAGATGCTGTTTGTACAGTTCGTAAACAATTCAAACAGATGTATATGACATAAATATGATAGGATATTCACAGCTGATGTGAGAACATGAATTCTGTATGTTCTAGTGCCATTTCCGCAACACTTTAAGAAGTCACTGCATTGACACTGACAGGAGTGACAGAACTGACAGAACAAGCAACAATTGGACCTTTACCTTCGTTCTTGAAGCTCCTGATGATGTTGGCGGTGGGCATGGCACTGCGGTCATTAGCAAAGCGGTTGTACAGTTCCATCATGTACTCCGGGGGATCCACCCGTGAGCTGCCCCCGGCCAGCTGCAAGGCACCACCCAACCCGGACAGGTTGAAGGTGAGGAGAAACTGCTCCTTCAGGTTCTCCAGCAGGCTCTGCATGTCAGCGCCCTGCTCTGGCACTGAGGGGTCGTCCGCCTTATCGAACCCCACCTCGCCGGTGGTGGCGTCGATGGGGGGCCGGTGCCTCTGGAGGGGCTGAGGGATGGGGCTACTGCGTCCGCACAGGGGCCCCCGAAGGAGGAGGACAGAGATAAGTAAGAACAGCGTCTTAGAGGTGAGGCAATTTCCCACTTTAGGCACCCAATTACTCGCCATGGAAAAAATACTGCCAGGAAAAACAACAGCAGCAGTGGCGACCTGTTTGGACAGGTCTGGACCGAAACCGAAAATGTCCAAGTTAACTGTGTTCCCCAAAATTATTAACGAAATCAAGCGGACTGCTTGCTCACCGGCAGTACGTCAGGCAGTACTGACAATCTGACCAGCATGGAGCTTCTTTAGAACCTCTGCAGTGTGGCCCGTGGTGGTGGAGATACCCTCCTTCTCCAGAGCCTGGCAGGCTTTATTCTCGTGTACCCGTTTTGATGTCTTCCTCTAGAGAGCCAGAGGTCCACTGAGCTGGAGGTCCACTGAGCCGGAGGTCCACTGAGCCGGAGGTCCACTGAGCCGGAGGTCCACTGAGCCGGAGGTCCACTGAGCTGGAGGTCCACTGAGCTGGAGGTCCACTGAGCTGGAGGTCCACTGAGCCGGAGGTCCACTGAGCCGGAGGTCCACTGAGCTGGAGGTCCACTGAGCTGGAGGTCCACTGAGCTGGAGGTCCACTGAGCTGGAGGTCCACTGAGAGGGTGACCCTCGGCACAGGGCTCATCAATTTTCGTCTCTTCTGCTGGGGTTCTCTCTCTCTCCCTCTCTGTATGCTTCTGCTGTTGTTTCCCAGCTCACTCGCCCTTTCTCCCTGTGTCTTATCTATGATACGGTAGGGCCCTGCATTGCTCAGGGCTTATGGTGTCTCTGAGTGTGTGTGTGTGTGTGTGTGTGCGTGTGTGTGTGTGTGTGTGTGTGTGTGTGTGTGTGTGTGTGTGTGTGTGTGTGTGTGTGTGTGCGTGTGTGTGTGTGTGTGTGTGTGTGTGTGTGTGTGTGTGTGTGTGTGTGCGTGTGTGTGCGTGTGGGCGCACGTGTGTGTGTGCCTCTGTTGTTATCTGACGACTTCCTTCTTAATGAGCATTTTGTAAACACTGTCCGGCAGCCTCATCCTAGTAGACGTGGTATTTTGTTTGGGTGAAAGCTTTAAGGAAAAGCTCAGTTATGTTTGCTACTGAACTTTTACTTTCAGAATGTGTTGATGCTGGTGAATGGATGTGTGGGCAGGAGAGGATGTCTCATTCTAATGGGGCTTGTTTTTGTAGAAGATTACAAAAGCAAGTGAACCCGTTTCAGCTGGAATCAGACACTAGGAGATTTGGGCCGAGAGCTCATATACCGTTGAATATGAGCATAATAAGAGATGTTGCATATTAAATAAGCACTGGTTCTCTTGGAATCGTGTAAGGAAGAAAA
>CM051017.1:1437700-1460200 GCA_027704905.1 Muraenolepis orangiensis
TGTGGCGTGTATCAATTGAAGACTATTACAAAAAACGTAATCAATTGTGTTAGCCCCATGCTCCCCTGCCTACAGAAGGCTATTTAAGCAGTGATTTGTACAACACTTCTGACAATGACATAATGGCTTGTATCTGTGGTGGACTCCGGTACACAGAGCGGAGCCTAGCGGAAAAACAATGTTAACACTAACATTTTGTTCAAAGTATTTCAGTACAGTAAGCTGTGAAGTTAACTAGAGCTTCACCTTTCTTCAAAAATAAATAGATTAATATACTATAACGTGTTTTGCTATTTGCATGACCAGTAAAACCAATAAAACCAATATAATAAAAGCACTGAAGTAGCAATGACAGCTTGGGAAGTCCATGATCCATTTTTAGGGTGCGATAGATGATGGACTTTGATGACTCATGAACAGTCCCACATGTCACAGACTGGGTGGATTGAAAAAATAGGCCTAGGGGCCAGACAACAGGCCTAGTGGCCAGACAACAGGCCTAGGGCCAGACAACAGGCCTAGGGGCCAGACAACAGGCCTAGGGGCCAGGCAACAGGCCTAGGGGCCAGACAACAGGCCAAGGGGCCAGGCAACAGGCCTAGGGGCCAGACAACAGGCCTAGGGGCCAGGCAACAGGCCTAGGGGCCAGACAACAGGCCTGGGGGCCAGACAACAGGCCTGGGGCCAGACAACAGGCCTAGGGGCCAGGCAACAGGCCTAGGGGCCAGACAACAGGCCTAGGGGCCAGGCAACAGGCCTAGGGGCCAGACAACAGGCCTGGGGCCAGACAACAGGCCTAGGGGCCAGGCAACAGGCCTAGGGGCCAGACAACAGGTTTAGTGGCCAGACAACAGGCCTAGTGGCCAGACAACAGGCCAAGGGGCCAGGCAACAGGCCTAGGGGCCAGACAACAGGCCAAGGGGCCAGACAACAGGCCTAGGGGCCAGACAACAGGCCTAGTGGCCAGACAACAGGCCTAGGGCCAGACAACAGGCCTAGGGGCCAGACAACAGGCCTAGGGGCCAGGCAACAGGCCTAGGGGCCAGACAACAGGCCTGGGGCCAGACAACAGGCCTAGGGGCCAGACAACAGGCCTAGTGGCCAGACAACAGGCCTAGGGGCCAGACAACAGGCCAAGGGGCCAGACAACAGGCCTAGTGGCCAGACAACAGGCCAAGGGGCCAGACAACAGGCCTAGGGGCCAGACAACAGGCCTAGTGGCCAGACAACAGGCCTAGGGGCCAGACAACAGGCCAAGGGGCCAGATAACAGGCCAAGGGGCCAGACAACAGGCCAAGGGGCCAGACAACAGGCCTAGGGGCCAGACAACAGGCCAAGGGGCCAGACAACAGGCCAAGGGGCCAGACAACAGGCCAAGGGCCAAACCTCAGCACATTCCCATCCCACGAAGCTGCGGGGGGCGCTGTTCTTCTTCCTCCTGGTCTTGGCGGCGGGCGGCGATGGCGGCACGCGGCTGAAGAGCTCCTCCTGGTGGCGGATCATCACCGTCATCAGCTTCTGGATCTGGGGCGTGGCTGCAGGAGAGGTAGCAGATACAGATAACATTATTATTAATAATAATAATAATAATAATAATAATAACACCTTTATTTATATAGCACATATCAAGCATACACAGCACAAAGTGTATCACAACAAAGCAATCAAATGAAACAGAGAAATTATTTAAAAAAGCAGATGGCATAATATACGTTTGGTTAAAAAACATACAAATATATACATATATATATATATACACAATCCACTACACTAAGCAGAGTAACAACATCTACACACAAATAAAACAAGTTAAAATAAAAGCTAATAGAAGAAGAAATCCTAAAGAAATGAGTCTTCAGAAGCTTGTTAAAAGAGGACACTGTCACAGCTGATCTCATGGAAGGAATGATCCCCTCGTATTCAACCTCTGGGACAGCCAACAATCCCTTGGGAGGGCTTAGGGTCCTAACAGCCACCAACCACCGGGTGGCAGCAGACAGCGAGTGGCTCATGGTCTGACATCGAATGCACCAGAACAAATATAGAAGATATGCTATCTGCGTTAATTGTCTAATTGCGGGCTGCCTATTCATATTTGTGAATACATGTTTTGAAATTGGAATGATAATTACTGGACATAGTAAGCTTTTTAAATACTTTATAGTGACAATTGCAAGTGACAATTTAGGATGTTTCAAAAGACCCCCAAAATGTTCCTCTTGAGCCTTTGAGGAGGTGTCAAGTCTCGATCCAGAGGTCTGGGTCCCCTGGGGGACTGATGCTCTCTAGGTCCCCTGGGGGACTGATGCTCTCTAGGTCCCCTGGGGGACTGATGCTCTCTAGGTCCCCTGGGGGACTGATGCTCTCTAGGTCCCCTGGGGGACTGATGCTCTCTAGGTCCCCTGGGGGACTGATGCTCTCTAGGTCCCATGGGGACTGATGCTCTCTAGGTCCCCTGGGGGACTGATGCTCTCTAGGTCCCCTGGGGGACTGATGCTCTCTAGGTCCTATGAGGACTGATGCTCTCTAGGTCCCATGAGGACTGATTCTCTAGGTCCCATGAGGACTGATGCTCTATAATAATAACAATGATATAATAAGACAATGGAAAAGGTGTGATATGGGTCAGGTGAATATCAGAGCAGTGAGTTAGTGTGAAGGTGGTGAAGAGGGTTGTGTCCATGGACTCACCCTTCATCATGGTGATGGGGTCCTCTACCTGGGGCTTCAGCAGGTTGACCCCCATCACGGTGGCCAGGTTCTCAACACTCATCTTGTTGACCTTGGAGCTCAGCTGCACCTCAAAGAGGAACCTAGCACACACCACCGGCCTGCTGTTATTCTGATTTCACCTGTACGCGTTTACCAAAGTGATCTGTTTATTATTGTTTTTTATATTTTGTATTTCATTCTTTTTATTGACTCGTTTTATTTGTATTATTTGAGAATATCTATTTTAGTGTATATTTTCTTATTATTTATTTATTATTTGGGTTATTTTTATAACTTTTGTGTTTATTTTTACTTAATTACTTGCCTTTTCCCTTTGAGTAATAAAGTAAGCTATAACCTATTTAATATAAGAGCATATATTTAGTGATGATGTAGAAGTGATATCTCACCTGCAGAGGAAGCCCAGGAGGTTGTAGTTGATTGTGGGAATGAGAGCGATCTGTTTCTCCACGCTGCCCAGGCCCTGAGAACACGGGAAGTCTTTAATAAACAGTCAACAGTCAACCTCTGAGCGAGTCATCGGATGCCTGCTGTGGGTAACATACAGTGGTGCTGGGATTTAGCATATTGGTGGAGTTCAGAAAGTCTTGGTATTGACTCCAGGGAATCACCGGCTCTGGAAGCTCCCGCAGGTACAGTTTGAGCAGCGACGCCACCGTGTGGACATCTGTGTCACTGCAGGACAAATATGAACACACATTTCAAGCTAACTTGCAAAAGATACTGTTCTGCCCCTGTAACATTTGAAGTAAAATCGATGTTATTAAGTATTATAATTGTGGTGGAAGGTAAGAAGAAGGAAGTAGAATTTTGTCCTGTGACCGCAGACGATACATGTGTAATTGTGAAAAGCAAAACTGAAAAAAAAGAAATAAAATATCCGAGAGATAGCGATCCAGATAGAAATGGGATTTAAAAATCCACCGGAAAAAAATTCAGAATTGGCAGAATACCACGGGCACCAAAGACACCATTTGGTAAATATGTGGCCTTTGAAACTGTGACTTTGATATAAATAAAATGTACTTGACAACTTGACCCTGAACTGAGACCAGAGTGAGACTTTCTGCTGCGTGTACCTCGGGAAGGAGGGTCTCTCCCCGGCGTCGAACGCCTCTCTGAACCGCCTGACGGTGTTGTCTTGTCCCGGGAGACGGAAGATGCCCTCCTCTCGCAGGCCGTGCTCCCGGATGAAGTCCACGCAGGTCTGCACCAGGACGGGCACGGCGCGGGGGCCCGAGCGCCTCTCGTACGCCACCGTGTCTGCCAGACTCTTCCCGAACACTGCAGAGTGGACATTCAGGCAGGGCTCGTAGTTAGATTTTACGTTAGATCGTTTCACGTAACGTCACTTCCGTGAGTGTGTGTCCGAGTGTCTCCGTATTCCACATACACCCCACATACATACTCCACATTCCTAACATTAAGGAAGGATTCATTTGTCGCATTGCGACCGATTTTGACAAATTAAACACAAAGTGTGTCTTAATGATTCCAGGGTCACACACAGGGGGCTGAAGGCAGACCCAGCAGGGGGCTGAAGGCGGACCCAGCAGGGGGCTGAAGGCGGACCCAGCAGGGGGCTGAAGGCAGACCCAGCAGGGGGCTGAAGGCGGACCCAGCAGGGGGCTGAAGGCGGACCCAGCAGGGGGCTGAAGGCAGACCCTGTGCGCCGGCTACCTGCGGATGTGGGAGCCCCAATAGCTCTGCGGAGTGTCCGCACCCACTCCTCCATGTCCGTCTGGGAGCTGCTCATGAAGACGTAGGGGGGGCGCTCCCGCTCTTTGCTACTTCCTGGTAGACACACGCACATGCACACGCACACGCAGGATGAAGTACACACACACATAGGTTTATTATATACTGTTTTGAAGATTGTATGAAACAAAGCTATTTGATCTTGCTCACCGACAAACTCCCCCCCCCCTTGAGGTCTCTGACCAGATGAGGCCCTCCTCTGTCTCTATAAGACCCTCTGGCCCTGTATGGCCCTCCTCTGGTCCCTATGAGGCCCTCCTCTGTCTCTATAAGACCCTCTGGCCCTGTATGGCCCTCCTCTGGTCCCTATGAGGCCCTCCTCTGGCTCTATAAGGCCCTCTGGCCCTGTATGGCCCTCCTCTGGCCCCTATGAGGCCCTCCTCTGGCCCCTATGAGGCCCTCCTCTGGCCCTGTATGGCCCTCCTCTGGCCCTGAATGGCCCCTCTGGCCCCTATGAGGCCCTCCTCTGGCCCTGTATGGCCCTCCTCTGGCCCCTATGAGGCCCTCCTCTGGCCCTGAATGGCCCCTCTGGCCCCTATGAGGCCCTCCTCTGGCCCCTATGAGGCCCTCCTCTGGCCCTGTATGGCCCTCCTCTGGCCCCTATGAGGCCCTCCTCTGGCCCTGTATGGCCCTCCTCTGGCCCTATGAGGCCCTCCTCTGGCCCTGTATGGCCCCTCTGGTCATGTATGGCCCCTCTGGCCCCTCTGGCCCCTCTGGCCCCTCTGGCCCCCTACGGCCCTCCAGTTCTTACGTGGGATGATCTGGAACAGGAACTTCCCCGGCTCCTCTGAGTTAGTTGGGAGCTCGTTGACCCTGCTGAACCTGAGCTGGATGACTCCCTACACACACACACACACACACACACACACGCACACACGCACACGCACACACGCACACACGCACACACACGCACACACACACACACACACACACACACACACACACACACGCACACACGCACACGCACACACACACACACGCACACACACGCACACGCACACACACACACACACACACACACACACACGTGCGCACACACACAATTAACCAGTGACCGTGGCATCTCATTGTTGACAAGCCTGACAAGCCCAGGTGTCCCCTCCCCTCCACCGGAGGGCGCTCTCCCCTACCTGCACGGTGCTCTCCCGGTCGTCCTTGCTGTAGGTCAGGGTGCTTCCGCGCAGCACGAAGTAGCGATGCTGCCAGTTTTTCACCAGTGAGCGTTGCTGCCTCTTCAGCCAGCCGGCCTTCAGAGGCCTCTCGGTGGGCTGGGAGGGCTGGGCGGAACCGGACCCCCCGGACACCACGCTCCCCTCGCCTGGCATCACACTCTTGGACCGTGCTGTCAACATAGCAGATAGGAGGAGCCAGGGGGAGAGAGAAGGACCCAAGTGTTGGTCACGCTAGTGTTTGCTAGCACTACGTTCATAGTGCGCTCGGATCCGGGGCCCATGAGGCTGGGGACTGTGTGTGTGTGTGTGTGTGTGTGTGTGTGTGTGTGTGTGTGTGTGTGTGTGTGTGTGTGTGTGTGTGTGTGTGTGTGTGTGTGTGTGTGTGTGTGTGTGTGTGTGTGTTGCCTTTGAGGAGGAAACAACATGATCTGAGCTACTTCCTGTACTTCCTGGGTACATACGTACGCTCACTGTGAGATACAGAGATAGAAGCGACCCAAAGGACCGACCCCAGGGGGCTGGGAGGCTGGAGGCCCACAGATCATCACACACATCTAAGTGTTCTCTTCACCGTGGAGGAGAGAGAGAGACACAGAAGACAAAAGGGCGAGATGCGTAAACAGGAAGCTGCTCTGTCCACCGGGGCCCTCGGTGCCTCGAGGGGCCGTGTCTCTCTCTGTGGTCTGGATAAACCCACACAGGGGCCTACAGACACGCACACACACACACACACACACACACACACACACACACACACACGTCCCCCGTCCCCCCACACACACACACACACACACTCCCCCCCCCCCCACACACACACACACCCCCCCCCCCACACACACACACACCACATCCCCCCCCCCACACACACACACACACACACACAGACCCACACAAACACAGAGGCATATAGACATGCACACACACACACACACACACACACACACACACACACACACACAGCAACCCCCCCCCCCCCCCACACACACACACACACTCACATACAAACACACACACATGCCCACACAGGGTCCTACAGACATGCACACAAACACACACACACACACACACACAGCCTCCCCCCCCTCCCCACACACATCACACACACACACACACACACACACAGGGTGCCACACACACACACGTGTGGAGGCCTCCAACAGAGCCCCTCCCCAGGGACACACTGGCTGCATTCTGTACAACTTTCTAAGTATATTATAAAATGGATGACAAGGTGTACCCCACATTGACACAATCTCAAATGTGTGGTGTGGTGGAGATGAGGTGTAAGATGGGGGCGAGGCGGCCTGCTTCCTCTCGATTCTCTCTGAGCTTCTCCTCCTACTGAGACGATACCGCAAGCTGCTTGGTTTCACAAGTCATCAATCCATCTCGTCACATTCCTGCTCAGCGTGGGGAGATCTTTGATCCCTGGCCGGTTCCAGGGTAATTCAAGGCCGGTTCCAGGGTATTCAAGGCCGGTTCCAGGGTAATTCAAGGCCGGTTCCAGGGTATGAAAATAGGTGAGGTGTTACAAGTTAGCTCTCAAGGTGACTCCTGAGACGTCTGAGATATACAGGAACTAACTAATCAGTTGTTCAACCATAGACACAGCCCCCCCCCCCACACACACACACACTCACTCACTCACTCACACACACACACACACACACACACACACACACACACACACACACACACACTCACACACACACACACACACACACACACACACTCAGTCTCTACACTCAACTACAATGACTCTACTAGGAATAGGTTAAAACACCAAAGCTGTTACAGGTTGTTACATTGCATAGTACTGTAATTACACTGTAACACTGCACTGTGCGTAATTAAGCTCTAACAAGGACACTGAACAGCAGAACCTTTAGCCTGCGAACAAGTGGGATGTGACTGAGGGGACCAGAGCACCATGAACCTAACACAATATCTACATGTCTGCTCTAGTGTCACAAGTTTGGTCAATGTGTTGTGGTGGAGCATCAGATCCCACCCCCTTTGAGCAAGACGTCCATACCAGCTAGTGTCTAGACCTGCTTTAGTAACATAGGCCTGGTCACAACACACTGTTACACATGCACTCACACACTTCCCCAGCTAGACCCACACACACACACACACAGACATGGTGTATGTGTGTGTTATCTGCATTTGTAGAAAGGCCACATGACCATATCATGTGTGTTATATAAAAATGTTAAAATAAAAATAAAAAAATGTTCAAGTTATTAATAACAGTTCATGTTAGAACCATGGAGTGGAAGAAGAGGGTTGGAGGTTTAGGAGCATGTGTTGGGATGTTAAGACACAGGAGAGAGGTCCTTACCTATCCTCGCTGTGTCTGCCTTGAAGGAGGAGAAGTCCCATGTCCGAGGGAGTTTCAGAGACATTCTTCAGACACACAAAGACATCCACATCAACACACACACACACACATTCAAACTCACACCACACACACACACACACACACACACACAGACACACAGTCACACACACATCAGGTGGAGAGATAGCGAGGTGATGTCCTGTGAGCAGACTGGATCAGATGTGAGCAGAAGCTGTAAGCGCTTCCTGCTTCCTGCCTCACATGTTCCTCTTCTTCTGCCTTTTCACCGCTTTGTAACACGTCTCTTCTTGTCAGCCTCAACATCCATGTACCCACATGCCTCCTCTCTCTCTCTCTCTCTCTCTCTCTCTCTCCCTCTCTCTCTCTCTCTCTCTCTCTCTCTCTCTCTCTCTCCTCTCTCTCTCTCTCTCTCTCTCTCTCTCTCTCTCACTCTCTCCTCTCTCTCTCTCTCTCTCTCTCTCTCTCTCTCTCTCTCTCTCTCTCTCTCTCTCTCTCTCTCTCTCTCTCTCTCTCTCTCTCCTCTCTCTCTCTCTCTCTCTCTCTCTCTCTCTCTCTCTCTCAGCACATAGTTTCAAAACCCTCTCATCATTTTAAGTATTCCAGACGGAGACCTAGAGCAGTCAGGCCCCAGTAACATGCCAGTAAGGCATAAACACAGACATCTTTCTGATCTAGGAAGTGGTTTAGCTTTCTTTAGTGATGGTGTTTTTCTGAGAAGGAGGAAGCGTAATGTGGGGGGAGGCAACAGGTTCAAACCCTTCAAACTCGGTTTCCTTAAGCTGCTGTTGACATGCCTTTTACATGCGTGTCAGTTGTCTGCTGCATGACGGTTTTCTTTCCTTCGACACAAAGGTGTCACTTAGTGCTAAACAAGCGCTAGGGGACAAACTGCCTTTAAAATGTGTGATTTGAGGTACCAACCGTTACGTTGCCTCAAATCACACATTTTAAAGGCAGTTTGTCCCCTAGCGGTGGGGTCAGACTAGATGATATGTTGGGTCATTCTAGAATCAGGCGGCTATTAGAACGGCTCTATATGTACGTGACGTGTGTTTTCTTATTCTTATCTTTCTCAAAGTGTTCTCATCTGTCTGTGTGCTATTTCTAGGTGCTTCAAGCTGTTGATCAGAACATAATAACATGACAAAATATTATTTGTGAAGGTGGTGGGGACATGTCCCCAGGGTCAAGGACATAGTGTGTACGAACACACAGGTCTGTGTAGGTTGACTCAAACCTCAAGTCTCTCTTGAACAAGAGGTGCCTAACTAGCCTCAACATGAGACTAAGCTGTATACATCTACTGCCGCTATTTACTCTCTCAAATATAGAACATATGAACTAGAAAGTTTATCAAGAATAAAACATGCCCCTCCATGAGTTAATTCATCACCATTGTTCTCTTTAATTTGACTCTGGTCCACTTTTCACTATAAATGACTGCTACAACTCCTACTAATGTAATCAACGATGCTAGTGCAGGGTTACTATTAAACAATACCCACACACATAGTGTGGGCCCTCTTCCTACACACGGGCGGAACACACATGAATTACTAAATGTGACCAAGGGGAAGAGACGCCCGGGGAACACTCAAGATTGTTTCTCCTTTTATTGTAATTGAGGAAACAAAACGCTGAACACATTTCAGGGCCCACACGTTTCTTGGGCCCACAACTCAACAGTATGTATACAGTATAATAATATAATATGCACCATCTATTTAAAAGCGAATGTAACTTTATAATCCTTACAGGGGAGTTCTGTGGACCATCGCCTTGCACAAATCCTGTAGGCCTACATTCCCTGTGGAAAAGATGCACAGCAGGCCTCGTGTTGAGAGTCTGGGACAGTGCGCTTGGAGGAATGTTTGACTCAGCAGACAAGAGAACAAGTTACGACGCTGGTCTGAACGGGTGTGGCGCCCTCTAGTGGTCACCCATAACAAGGACATGTCACTAGTAACTACTGTCACAGGTTGAGTCCAAGCACTAACGGCTGCTAAGTGTTTAAAGTGTTGTTTTTAAAAAGCCCCTCATAAGAAACACAGCAAAAAAAATAAAAATAAAATACAGAATACATGAGCTAAATATCTACAAAACCCACACACTTACTTATTGGCATTATACTCAAATATAAATATTTTTGGAAAATTCTTTACATTAAGAAAAAAACTATGGCTAAACCTTTTGAATATAGATCATACAATATCGATAGAGATAAAGCAAAGCAACACTTCATATCATCTTTATATGCTAAATGACTCTGCATTATATTATATTTCCTATGAGAACATGAACACATAGAAACATGAGACATTAAATGCAAGACGTATGCGGTGTCAACTTATTAATACACAGAACTTCAGCTCAACTTACAAAAGGAAAGCACCAAACAATAGTTTGATTTGTTTCAATCAGCCAAGAAAGGCAGCAGTGAGCCAATCAGAAAACAAGCATGGTAGTCTGGTCTGTCTGTACTGCTCCATTGAGACCCATCTGTCTGGAGTTGGTTTGTTAGAACGTAAGCGTTTTGAAAGCTTAATAAATAAGATGTGTATTATACGATGTCAGGAGAGAGGTGGTGACAAAATGTTTTAATAATTACACACACAAACACACTATCTATATAAAAAAAAGGTTTTCCAAATAATTGAATATTTCATAACAAATGCACACCCATAGCGCAACAGTTTAAACAAATGAGCAGTAACAACAAGCTAAATGTCACATCAAGTATAACTGTGCACATTGTAAATGACCTCCATTGTAAAACATCCAATCAACTTTCATGTCTAATGAAAGGAGGACCAGAAGCTCTGAACTCACAGCTGGACTACAGGGGAAATGCAGGGGACTTTGGCAGTGAAACACTTGAACAGCACAACAAACCAATGAACTATGAGATCACGGAATACATAACAGAACAATAAAACAAATTGTTAAGGAATACCCCCCCCCGCCTAAAAATCACAACAAAAAATTATAATAATCACAAAACCCCCAGTGAACATGTGAATGTGAGGGTTCATCAACCAAACGATGGAGCAATCAGTAACCCGGTTAATGAGGCTATGGTTCCAGTTGGGAGGTCTTGGCCGTCCCAGTGGTCCTGGCAGTGTAGGAAGAACAGCGGAGGACATCCTCACCATCTGGCAGCTCAAGATAACTGCACAGCATTCAGTCTGATCGTTCAACCATAAGTCATAAGCCCTTATGGAAACAACAGGCCATCCAAGACCGGGCAGACCACCTATAGAGCAACTACAGTCACAAGGACTCCACCGCTGAACAAGAGAAGGTAGAATGGGCTTAACAGTAGAATGCTTTTAACCTCAGTCAGTCAGTCAGTCAGTCAGTCAGTCAGTCAGTCAGTCAGTCAGTACGGGTGGACCCCACGGTGTGAGTAATGTCTAGCGGCAGTGCATTAAAAGAAGAAAGATAACGGGTCCATTAAATATTCACATACACTCAGACATATGTATATATGTATATAGGTACCTAATATACACACATTAGCGGAGGGGGGGAAGTGGAGGTCGGGGGGGGGAGCCGAGGTCGGGGGTCAGGGGTCAAGGGGGCCTCTAGGCCGCAGCCTCCTGCAGGGCGGGCAGGAGGCCTCTCTCGGTGAGGTGGGTCTTCAGGGAGTTAAAGATGAACAGCTGCTGGTCGAGACGCAAGGCCATCAGCTGCTGAATCACCTTACTGGGGTTGGGGCCCCTGGGTGGAGGAAGGGTGGAGGAAGGGTGGAGGAAGATAGTTAAATAAAAAAAATGTCCCCATGGGGTAATCGTTTTGCAGGGTTAGGGATCAGGGTTACTCTTTATTTCTCTCACATATCATATTTTTATAATAAATTATATAAATGAGGTGTAAATGAACAATAGTTAGGATGGGGTAAATCCTTTGTAACCAGGAAGGAGTGGTCCAACTGCTTCCTGGTTACAAAGGATGTAACCAGGAATGATTTCAGCGTGAAACCGCAGCAAGGCAGCGGAAGGTTCCAGCGTCCGCCTTGTGATCAAAGATTTGTTATGAATTAATTAACTAATAGAAAAAAGCCAACGCGACTGAAGGTTTACCTGATGAAGGTTTACCCGATGAAGGTTTACCCGATGAAGGTTTACCCGATGAAGGTTTACCCGATGAAGGTTTACCCGATGAAGGTTTACCCGATGGAGGTTTACCCGATGAAGGTTTACCTGATGAAGGTTTACCCGATGAAGGTTTACCTGATGAAGGTTTACCCGATGAAGGTTTACCTGATGAAGCTGGCGATGTACACGTTGACGAAGGTGGCCATCAGGTACTGGCAGTCGAAGCGGTCCATGATGCCGCCGTGACCCGGGATGGTGTTGGCGAAATCCTGCAGGACACAAGAAGAAGACGAGGGAGATGAACGGAAAGCCATCTCACTTACACCACACACACACACACACACACACACACACACACACACCTTGATCTTAAAGGCCCTCTTGAAGCCGCTAGCGAAGAAGCCGCCAAAGGGGCCCATGATGGAGGAGAAGGCAGAGAGAGCGATGCTGTGGATCTGGAAGGGGTAGAGTCTCACTGTAGTCTGCAGGGAGAGAGAGAGAGAGAGACAGAGAGACAGAGAGACAGAGAGAGAGCGAGAGAGAGAGAGAGATTAGAACCCAGATGGCCAGCGAGGTGACTAAGCCCATGGGAGTGGAGGTCTATGCTGACCCATCCGGTGAAGGACTCCAGCGTAGCAGGGAGAGTGTAGTCCTGCAGCTGGAAGAGTTCTGAGGGCTCACAGTCCACCTGGAATCTGTTGGAGTCGTTGTTGAACTCCACAGGACACACAAAGTAGCTGTAGCCCGCCATCACGTAGGACAGCTGCAGGGGACACAACGCAGCGCCATCAAGGTCGGCTGATAAGAGAGAGACATCTGGAAGCTAGCATGGATCACAGTCACTGCACTGTACTGCACTGTATTGTATTCATGATTCACTACTGGCCCTTTAAAATGCTTTTAAATCTTTTTGCACAATTCAAAACAAAATATCTGTAACTATATTGTTCTTTTTATGTTCATTTTTATTGTATATAGTATTTAATTTATTTATAGTATGGTTCTGTAAATCAGAACAAAGACCAAGGAGTCGTTCTACTGGAGTCTGTCCAGGGAGTTAGTCCTAGTTAGTCAAATCTAGTCTTCCTACCCTTGCTATGTGTCGTGATTCCATTGTAGTCTGGACATCCTCCCGCAATAGATGGCATCGAGGTTCTCCCTCTCGACGCCGCAACCCTTCCAATCTCCTCTATCCTACCATTTCTACCTTCACAGATCTTGCGGTGAAAGGGGAACTCTGGAATTGCCAATCATCGGTCAAGAAGACTGAAACCATTCTGGCCTACGCCGCACTCCAGTCTCTCCACTTCCTGGCTCTCACAGAGACCTGGATCACCCCTGAGAACACGGCCACCGCAGCTGCTCTCTCCGCGACCTACTCCTTCACCCACACCCCCCGACCCTCTGGGCGTGGTGGAGGAACGGGACTCCTAGTCTCTCCAAACTGGTCATATCAGGTACTCCCTCTGGGTCACCTGACCAGATCGGCACTTGCATTTCATGCTGTTTCTGTTACCATCCCAACTAGGCTCAACATTGCCGTAATCTACCGACCACCGGGCCCTCTTGGTGACTTCTTTGACGAGATGGACGCCCTCCTCAGCTGCTTTCCTGAGGACGGCACCCCACTCGTGGTTCTGGGTGACTTCAACATCCAGTCGGATAAGTTACAATCTCCTGAATTCATTAACTTTTTTGCCATATTCGGTCTAACACTCACTCCTTCTCCCCCTACCCACAGAGCTGGGAACCAACTGGATCTTGTCTTCACAAGATCCTGTACCACCTCGGTGATCTCTGTCACACCCCTCCCTGTCTCTGATCACCATTTTGTTGCTTTCTCTCTCCCTCTCAAATCCCCCACCTCCCTACCCACTACTCCCCACATTGTTACCTTCCGTAGTAACCTGAAAACTCTCTCTCCCTCTTCTTTCTCCGCATCTGTCCTATCCTCACTACCATCCCCCCAACAATTCTCTCTCTTGTCGGTAGAGGAAGCCTCCTCCACTCTGACTTCCTCTCTCTCCTCCTCCTTCGACTCTCTCTGTCCTCTCACCTCCAGACCAGCACGAGCCTCTCCTCCACCTCCTTGGCTGTCCGAACCTCTGCGGGCTCGTAGAGCAGAGCTACGGGCGGCCGAGAGAAAATGGAGGAAATCTGACTCCTCTGATGACCTCGCTCACTACCTCCGTCTCCTCGCTGGCTTCACCTCCACGGTATCGGCTGCTAAATCTGCCTTCTACCGTACAAAAATTAACTCTTCTGCCTCTAACCCAAGGAAACTTTTCTCCATGTTCTCTTCCCTCCTCAACCCCCCCTCCCCTCCCCCTCCCTCCTCCCTCTCAGCTGATGACTTTGTCACCTTCTTTACGAAGAAGGTGAACGACATTACCTCCTCCTTCACCCCCACCGCTTTCCTCCCTCCCTCTTCTCCCACCCCCACTAACCTTACCTGTTTCAACCCCCTCTCCCCTGATGAAGTTAACAAACTGGTGACATCTAACCACCCTACCACCTGCCCCCTCGACCCAATCCCTTCCTCTCTTCTCCAGGACATCTCGGGCGATATCCTTCCCTTCCTTACATCCCAAATCAACATCTCCCTTGAGGCAGGCCTGTTTCCGGCAGCCTTCAAGACTGCCAGAATCAAGCCGCTCCTCAAGAAAACATCCCTAGACACCACTGATGTCCAAAACTACAGACCGGTATCTCTCCTATCATTCCTGTCCAAAACCCTTGAACGGGCTGTCTCCTCACAACTTTCTTCCTATCTCTCCCAGAACAACCTCCTCGACCCTCACCAGTCAGGCTTCAAGGCTGCGCACTCCACGGAGACGGCACTGCTCGCAGTGACAGAGTCTCTTCGTGATGCCAGAAGCTCGTCCCTCTCATCGGTACTGATCCTTCTCGACCTGTCTGCGGCGTTCGACACAGTGAACCACCAGATCCTCCTCTCCACTCTCGCCGAGCTTGGAATCGCTGGAACTGCGTTATCCTGGTTCACCTCCTACCTTGCAGATCGCACTTATCAGGTCACATGGAACGGTTCCCTGTCCAGACCCTGCACCCTGGACACCGGAGTCCCTCAAGGCTCAGTATTGGGACCCCTTCTGTTTTCTCTTTACACTAAATCGCTAGGCTCTGTAATCACATCTCATGGCTTCTCCTATCACTGCTATGCAGATGACACTCAACTGTTTATCTCCTTTCCCCCCTCAGAAACCCAAATAGCAACACGCATCTCTAAATGCCTGGCCGACATCAGCAGATGGACAGCCGCCAACCACCTGAAGCTCAACCTTGACAAAACTGAGCTCCTCTTCATACCGGGGAAAGACTGCCCTCAGATGGACCTACTGGTCACCATCGAGAACACCCAAGTCTCCCCCTCAACCACAACAAGAGACCTTGGTGTGGTGGTAGATGACCAGCTGTCCTGCAATGCCAACGTCACCGCGGTGGCCCGATCTTGCAGAATTGCCCTCTACAACATCCGCAGGATCCGGCCCTTCCTCACACGTGAAGCGGCGCAGATCCTGGTCCAAGCGCTCGTCATCACCCGCCTCGACTACTGCAACTCTCTCCTGGCGGGACTCCCCGCCTCTGCAACTAAGCCCCTCCAACGCATCCAGAACGCAGCAGCACGCCTGGTATTCAATCTACCGAAATTCTCCCACGTGACCCCTCTCTTCCGCGATCTCCACTGGCTTCCGGTAAATGCTCGCATCAAATTCAAGACTCTGGTGCTGACCTTTAGGGCTGTCAATGGAACTGCCCCGGCCTACCTCCAGGCGTTGGTCAAACCCTACATCCCAGCCAGAGCGCTCCGCTCAACTTCTGCCAGGCGACTTGTTCGACCTTCACTAATGTCAACCAAACATCGCTCGTCCAAAACCCAGCTCTTCACGGCTCTGGCTCCACAGTGGTGGAATGAACTCCCGTCTCATGTCAGGACGGCAGAGTCCCTCGCCAGCTTCCGCAAGAGACTCAAGACCCACCTGTTCAGAGTCCACCTGGACTCTCCTTGAACCCTCCTTCTCCTTCGTGAAACCCCTAAACTTGCTTAAGTCCCGACATTAATAGCTCTTAGCATGTTGTATATGTTAGCAAGTGTATATCCTTAATGTTGATAACACGCTCTTATCACAGCTACTTAAGCAGGTGACCTAGCAGTACGAAATTGTGTTATTCATCTTGTTAAAATGAATACTTGTGAACTACTGTATTTTTTATGTTTACGTACCCCAGTGTTATGCTATTGTCTGCTTCACCTAATGTACACCTTGTAAGTCGCTTTGGATAAAAGCGTCTGCCAAATGCCCTAAATGTAAATGTAAATGTTATATAAATGCATACTGTGGGAGGGAATGGGGAGTAAGCATTCCATTGGACTTGTTCCAAATGGCCAATAAAACATCTTGTATCTCTTGAAGTAGTTAATGATAGTTGTAAATCTAGAAGCTAGCATAATGTAGCTAATGATTGCACATCAGAAAGCTGGCATATTAGTTGATCTGGATTATGAACCAGGAGGCTACAGAATTCGAGCCACCTATTTGGTATTCATCAGGAAGCGAGCATAATGCAGCTAATCAACGCTATACAACAGGAAGCTAGCTAATCATCGGTGTACATCAGGAGTCTAGCATTATGGAGCTAAGAGTCTTATGTATGTAGCGTGTGTTCGCATCCCGAGGCTACTGTCATTACTCCCAACCATCATCCAGCTAGCAGCATATATGCTTAGCATCCTTGTGCATAGCGATAATCCTCTACTAAACACAAGCGCACATATAACATAACGTAACACGCTAGTGATAAACTGATCAATAGCGATCGATCATCTCACCAGGATTCCAAACACCACGGTGGCGAAGAAGCCTCCGATGAACCCCTCCCAGGTCTTCTTTGGGGACAGCTGCAACCCACAGAAAGCGGTTAGCACAGGTTGGACACACAGGGACACTGAGGAGATCCAGATGTTCAGAACCCATTCCATCATACGGCCCATACTCACTTTCACTTTGCTAGAACGAGGGATGCACACCTTCACACAAGGACACTTAAAGTTTTGGGTCATTTAATTGATAGGTTTATATTCAATCTTTGAATCAATCTTCAACATGTTCTATTTTGTTGAGTTTAGTTTTCTTTTGACATAACTTATATTTGGTATGGTTCCGTTAGTGACATGACAGAAATGACCTTCTGGTCCCCTCCTGTGACCACACACAGGACCAGGGTTTTGACGGACATCTCGTCAGATATGTCGTATCGGTGCCAGCTTAGCAAGAACCAGCTCAGTGCGTCGCAACCAACCTTGATGAGGGGAGTGCGGCCGAAGAAGAAGCCGAACATGTAGGCCATGATGTCGTTGCAGATGACGCAGGAGATCGGCACGATGAACCTGACGAGACAAACCACAGGTCACAGGGGGCGGGCCCTGGGGCGGGCCTGGGCCCCTGGAGGCTGAGTTGAACCCAACACAACACACAGGTCATTCTGTTTGACCCGTCGTGGCCACTAGATCACACTCTGGGTCTACGTCTCTCCTACTCATAGGGTTGCGAGTTGATTTTTGCATGTTCTCATATATACGTTTTATTTGTATTTATATTAGCATGCTGCTGTGGCACCAAATTATAAACATAAATACCAATGACATGAATGAAGTGCATCTTGTAAATATGTTAAAACAGAACTGTATAGATTATATGTATGTATATACATATATATATATCTCAGTAGCGAACCTATCACAAAAAAATCTATCACAACTGGACCTTCTGTAGACCGTAACTTAATGTTTTTTTTAACATAACTGAAGGCCCTGACATTCACCACTGAGATATATATATATATATATATATATATATATATATATATATATATATATATATATATATATATATATATATATATATATATATATATATATATATATCAGTGGTGAAGGTCAGGGCCTTCAAGGTATTCAGAGAAGACCCTGGAACCCTCAGATGAAACAAAGAAAAAATCGAATTAATTGTATTAATAACATTTAAATCAAATGAATAAATGAGAATGGTATCTGTGTTTTTATCTGTTATATTTCAGTGTTACGTTGATTTGTTGTCTTTCTCGGTCCATGCACGACGCATTTGAGTGGTTTTGTGTTGGAAAAACAATGCAAACAATCCGATATTTTTCTGGGTTGCTGGGAAGAATATCCTTCAACCAAAGTACTCTCACATGCTTTGGCCCTGAGACTGAATGAGAGCATATGTTTGGATTGACAATTTGATCAACCAATCATATATAGGTTTGTAGCCAATGGGCGTATTCTTTCAGATTTCCCCACAGTTCCATAGTACGCTAGAAGGTTCCATTAGTTCACTGGCTCGAGACAGAGGATCTAGCTTAGTGCTACGTTGGTTTTTTTCTACGTAGGTTTTTTATGTCTAAATGGCAACAGGTGAAGATGATGTTGTTGCGGAATTGTTGTTAGTACCCTTTTCAAGACGACCATTCAGTGTAAAGATGGACATTCCAAAAGAATTTGAACGATCCCCGTCACCACTGCATCTGAGGAAAGGACATTTTCCGCCCTCAAACGGATAAAAACATATGGAGGAACAGAACAGGACAATCCCGACTCACTGCATTAGCTTCCATAGCTATTGAAAGGCAACTTCTTTTGGATCTGAAAAGCAGTGATCAGCTTTATGACCGGGTTATCGATCCATCCAGAAGGACAGGAGAATGGATTTGGTCTTTAAGTGAACATCATTGGTGAGTGAGACTCATTTGTCTTTGCTGGTTTTGGCGCAGTGTTGCGTCTCGAGCTGGTTGTTGCATTTTGTTTCCACACACTTGTTGACTGATTAGTTAATGACTGTCTTGGGTTTGTTAAGCATTGTTGTGCATTTAAATTGAGAGTTTAGACTTGATCTTAATGTGAAGGCGGGTGGGGGGGGTGGTGGTGGTCTACAGAAGGTCCAGTTGTGATACACGGTTCGCCACTGATATATATATACACACACACTGATATATATAATATATATATATATAATATATATATATATTATATATATATATATATGAATATGAATCCCCATCTTAAAGCACACATTGCATGAGTGTATCTCTAAATGTCTGATCCTGGGTCCAGTGTGTGGGAGATGTTACCAGATCATCCCCTCAAACAGGTTGTGGATGATGAGGTGGGACTGGGTCACCACGATGAGCAGAGTCACGTGGGTCCAACCAAACTGGAGGAGGAGGAGGAGGAGGAGGAGGAGGAGGAGGAGGAGGAGAGAGAACAGCCATTGACACCAAAAACATTACAACAATTATTGAATCATATTCAAACTGATCTATGGATAGGACAGGGAATGGGGTTATGCTTAGGGGTTAGGAAGTTTATGCGCTTAGTATAGAAGATTCAAAGATGCAACACGATGGTTGAACGGGTAGCGGAACAATCGAGTGTGGAATTGGGTGTCTCAGGGCTAGCTTGGGAGAGGAGCTAAACGCTCGTCACCAGAGCAGCTCCCTCTGGTGATGAGCTGTAGGGACCAGGAGGAGAAAGGATTGGGCCTGACATACGTGGCAATTATTGTAATTATTTGTTCAACCCAGCTGCACACACACTTCTACAACTATGGCTCTGTGTTCTACTATAAATAACCAACTACATCAGTGTGTTTTACTAGGAATAAGTATCTTATGGTCTTTTACTAGGAATAAGTATCTCTGTGCTTTATTAGGAATAACTATCTTTCAGTGTGTGTTATTAAAAATAAGTATCTCTCAGGGCGTTTTACTAGGAATAACTTTCTGTCTTTTACTAAGAATAACTATGTGTGTTTTACTAGAAATGAACAATCTCTCTCTGTGTTGTACTATGCATAGCCATCTCTGGAGGCCTTTTGGGGTGGGTTCAGTAGGACTCTCCTAAGACCTCATGGTGCTTCACGTCACATGATGGGTGGTATGGTAGTGCTCCTTGAGACACAATGGGGGTCGTTGTTCAACTAAATTAACTTATTAAGGGATGCTACGAGAACCTCTCGCAGAATGTGGGATTTGTAGGATTACATCCTCTACCCCTGAACCACATCGGTCTGGGGTCTCCAGACATGGACATCTATCCACAACAGTTGATGGGTGAGACGGTGGGAGGAAGCACCCACCATGTAGAACTGCAGGCGGTAGTGTTTCTTCACCAGGCTGAGGACAAACATACAGAAACCTGCAAGAAGAGAGAGGAGCAACGTTCAGTAGGAACCACTCATCTGGTTCTGCCTTAGAGAGGAGGCCCCTCTATGGCAGACTCAAATTAGACTGACCCATATAAGAGAGAGAGAGAATTATTTTGAATCAAAGGAAGAAGTCTTTGTGATGAAATGTTAAATATGAGCCACAAACATATGAAAAGAAGCTGTTCTAAAATCAATGCTTTCAATGATCATCAGCATCGATATGGCCCAGATCTCTCTCTCTGTGTGTGTGTGTGTGTGTGTGTGTGTGTGTGTGTGTGTGTGTGTGTGTGTGTGTGTGTGTGTGTGTGTGTGTGTGTGTGTGTGTGTGTGTGTGTGTGTGTGTGTGTGTGTTTTCCTTCCTGCTTCCTGTATGCTCTATTCAGCCTCACCAACGTCAGAGACAACCCACAACAGGAAGTGAGACATCTTGACAGTGGACTGAAGGTCACTTTAGAGTCACTTCACTACAGTGTGGAGAACATCGTTACTGCTTACAAGAGACCAACTTCACTAAATACTCTAATAAATAAACCCTACACACAACAGACAACATTTTAACCACTAAAAATGTATTACCACTATTTATTGAACCATTTATTAAGCCACTTACAGTGGAGTCTGATACACGTCATTAGGGGCAGGTAGGGGTCAGAGCATCCAGGACAGTGGGTCATTAGTCATGAAGTCACAACCTAATCAAATGTGTTTACCAATGTTACAGTAAGCATCAAGGTCTTCATGAGTCAACAATCAGGTCTGAATTCAATGAATTAGTCAGCCATTGAAACATGAATTAACATTCTTTGGTTAATATCCCCGCCATCAAAGATGGGCCGGAGGTTATATTTTGGGCCTGTTTGTCTGTCTGTCAGTTTGTATGTTAAGCAAGATAACTCAAACGGTTATGTGCGGAATTGGACAAAACGGGTGGTTATATAACTTATGGGCTAAGGAACAGTTGATTAGATTAAGGCGCGGATCTGAATCCGGATCCAGGGGACTTTCTGATGTGGCGGAGGAACACGCTCTACCCTCTAGTTTGAATGATACTTTTCTAAGATTAAGGTTAGGGATAGACTACTGGCTCCAGGTGAGTGTACCTGTGAGGTACAGGGTGAAGGAGATGAAGCGATGGTATTTGCTGAGGATACGCAGTGGCTCCTCCCTCTGGACCAGACTGAAGAAGTAGTCCGTCACCGTCTCACCATAGAAGAAGTAGTTGACACAAAGCAGGAAGTACCTGCATCCAGGTGGGGAATGATGTGTGTGTGTGTGTGTGTGTGTGTGTGTGTGTGTGTGTGTGTGTGTGTGTGTGTGTGTGTGTGTGTGGTGTGTGTGTGTGTGTGTGTGTGTGTGTGTGTGTGTGTGTGTGTGTGTGTGTGTAGGGGGGGGGGTAAAGATTTACACAAACAAAACAAATTTCCAAGTGGCTAGCCTAGCTGCTACAATAAGCATCCATTGTGCTCACAGACTAAAACTGAAGGCATAAAAGCCACCATTTTGAGGTTACTAACCAACCGTCGTGGTCGTGGTCATGAACCATCAATGGAAGGGGAAACATATTGGTGATGAAAACAGAAACACTGTTTATTATTTGTTACCAACTTTATGATATACAAATAATATAATAATAATAAACTAAATTATTTGTTATATAGTTATTTAATATTGTTCGACATTTAGAGCACAATGATTGCCAGTAGAAACCAGAAAATAAAAATACGTCTCTTGATACTCTGCTGCTAAGGATCAGGCTAACCACTAAGGTTCTCATGGTCTAGTCTATATATTTGTAGGGGGTTTCAATACTGGCTTAATCATCTAGATATACAACAGAAACATATAGCTCTGCACAAACCTCAGGAAGTCTGGAAAACAAATACAAACAAATGAAGATTTACTTTTATCTCAGAAGTTGAAGACTGTGTGTGTGTGTGTGTGTGTGTGTGTGTGTGTGTGTGTGTGTGTGTGTCCCACCAGCTGAGGGTCCTGAACCAGGGCAGGTGGTAGGAGTGGTACACACTGTAGCCAATGGTGATGATCTCCTGGAAACACTTGATCTGAACACAGAGGACCTGTGGACGGACGGACGGACGGACGGACGGACGGACGGACGGGCACACACACACACA
>CM051017.1:1462700-1477700 GCA_027704905.1 Muraenolepis orangiensis
CATCTTGGCTAACGGACTATAAAAAGGTCTGCATTAATAGAATCCCGTTAGCTCACAGTACAGTTCAGTACAGTTCAGAGAAAGCTTCAGGCTATCGTCTGATGGCAATTTTGCCTCTGGGGGCTGGGCCAATACACTGGGCTTACATTTAAAAAACAACCCAAAGCGGTATTGGACGATAGCCGTCCGGTTCCCAGACAGTTTACCCAGATGCAACCAAAGCCCGCTGGAATGGGATTGGTCAATACTCAAATCACCAGAAAGCTTCCCATCCCAAAAGGTGGACCCTTGCTGACAGATTCTGCATTGATATCTAGATATGATATTGTATATTTTTCAACTGTTGCACCTTCATTTCCCTCGGGATAAATCAAGTCTCTTGAATCTTGAATCTTGAATCTAGGTTTATAACGATGAACTAAAACATGATATTAGCGGCATGTCTGTGAAACAGAGCCAAGTGTACTTTCCCATCAGGCTGCAAATGAGGACCAAACTGGTACAACAACATGAAGTTCTAACATGGTGAGACAAGCCTAGAACACAGTCACCCACCAGAGGATTTACTGAAGAGCCCTGTTTACATCCTTCTGCTGAAAACTATTCCAGGACTCTTTGTGTACCAGTGTATTTGGTCTGGCGTGCGCATCGTCCGGTGTGGGCGTGTACCTCAGCTAAATGACCTCCATCGGTCCGCCAGCTCCATCTGTTCTGTCTGACGGGTTCGCCATGGCAACGGGTCACGGAGTGGGTGTCACCAAACAGGATCACACACACACAGTCAGACTGAGGAACCCTTGCCTCTCTTCATTCATCTCTCTCATTCAGTCCATCTCTCTACCATACTAGGCCAGGTGGCCTCTAGTTCACCCAACAAAGGTTGGCTCTGCTGCTGCTGCTGCTGCTGCACACACACACACACACACACACACACACACACACACACACACACACACACACACACACACCACACACACACACACACACACACACACACACACACACACACACACACACACACACACACACACACACACACACACACACACACACACACACACACACACGAAAGTATAAGATTAATCCATGTAAGGAGTTGAATAACCTTCCACATGATTAAGCCCTGTCCGTGTTCCTCATACACAGGGACTTAGCGGCACATGTGGAGGTCGATTAAAGGATTCCTAATTGGTGTCCCAGTGACACAGGTTCATGATCAAAAGGTCAGCCATGATGTTCCTACAGCACAAGTCTCTTGCCCCCCCACCAAGAACCAGGTGACCGGGTCTGGAGAGGGGGATGGGTCAACTACATCCCGTCTACCAAAAGGTCTCTTGCTTCAAGTGACAGGGAGATATGTCACTTCAACAGCGAGAAGACGAAGGAGATGAGAAAAACAACTACAAGGAGAATAAATATAGGAGCAAAACATACAGATATCTCACAGATAGACTCCCTCTCACCACTAAACATATGTATATCTCTCTCCTCTCCTCAAACAAGTGAAACGGATATCTCTGCATTACATTGCATTACATTCATGAAGTGTATTTCCAAGAAAGAGGATATCAGGACAACTATATTGATCCTCCGCGGTTTGAGTGGACGGCGGCAGCCCTGCCTAATATCCATATCAATTTCAGGTTTGACCTGTGACTCCATGGAACCGATGAATATGATACAAACAATTTGTCATTTGTTAATTACTAACCATTTATCAGAGATCTCAACCAGGCTGATATGAGGTCATGAGAACCCAAAACATGTCTCATCCTTAAGAGGAAGCTTGAAGACAGAGATAGAGGTTCTGCCCATCTGTTCCTGGATATATTGGCAGCGTGCAAGCTGCAGTATTATTATAAGCCATGGAGGGAAACCCAACTGCCCCATGTGACTGCGGTGGTAGCCGTATGCAAATGAATGCACACTGGACAACCATTGAGAAGTTGTACCTCTGTTGGCATTAAAGGCATTAACACTGGAAAACCCTATGAGCTCTCAGTCGTAACATCAACAACCTTATGATTTATATATACATTTTCTCAGCAGGTACCGTGTCATGGACATAGACAGCGATTATTGATTTGAACGATATTGCATTAAGAAGTAGAATACCCCACCATGACAATACTTGCTAATGGATTGCATTAGTATGACTGGCTAATGAGTGTTGCTAATGCTTGGTTCTGGGATCAGTAATAGGCCTAGAGGGGGTGGAGATGATGCTCACACAGAGCCGTATAGATAACAACATAGAGGGGAGCTTCCAGACACAAGAACTCCCACTTGGAGGTGAATATCTATATTGCATTAAAGGGATGTTTACAAGTACCTCACATTCACACATGTAATGTCAGAGGCCCATTGGCTGGCTATGATTGGGCCTTCAAGAATAGGCCATGTGGGCATGCAAGGGCCAATGGACAAACACAGAGATTGAAAGAGCTCATTTAAATATCTCATCGTATTGAAGTAGTAATACACTATAATAAATCATGTAGCTACTTATTTTGATAGTTTGGATTGGAACCTTTGAAAACAAAAACATCATGTACTCACACCAACAGTATGGAGAATCTATCTCTACAGAATGTGGAAACTGGTTTGTTTAAGTGATGGGAACTTAACTCAACAAGTGAGCAGCACTGTAGGGTTAACTATTTTAACTGATTTACTCATTCCATGACGGAGATTAGTGTTCAAACTAGCTTTAGGGGAATATCAAGCACTTCATCTGAACAACATTGCCATTCTTATGTCAAGCGGGAATAGGTTAAATGACCCATTTAAGTCAGGGTAAACGGTGACTTACATTAATACTACCAAATAGCCCGTTATACGAACGAGAGTGACTGTACAAGTACAACACGTCCCAGCAGGAGCTTCCATTGACTAAAGAAACATCCTTCACAGACCCAACCCACACTCAGAACCCAGCTGGTTCACTACTACAGCTGGTTCACCAGTGGGGCTGTTCACTACGACAGCTGGTTCACCAGTGGGGCTGTTCACTACTACAGCTGGTTCACCAGTGGGGCTGTTCACTACTACAGCTGGTTCACCAGTGGGGCTGTTCACTACTACAGCTGGTTCACCAGTGGGGCTGTTCACTACTACAGCTGGTTCACCAGTGGGGCTGTTCACTACTACAGCTGGTTCACCAGTGGGGCTGTTCACTACGACAGCTGGTTCACCAGTGGGGCTGTTCACTACTACAGCTGGTTCACCAGTGGGGCTGTTCACTACGACAGCTGGTTCATCGGTCAGCTTGTTAGTGTCGAGCATCATCAACAGGAGCCCCTGTGGGTCTCTAGGAATGGAAGCAAATGCGTCGCTTTTGGTTGTTTTTCCAGCGCATGTGAGACAGACGAGTAGTCGCTCCAGGGGCTAAAGCTACAGCTGGCTAAAGCTCCAAGAGGCTAAAGCTACAGCTGGCTAAAGCTACAGCCGCTGTAGCGAAAGCTGCTAAAGCTTTTCCCCACGGAAGGAATAACCCGGGTTACCTTGTTATCTGAAGGCGAGTCTGTCGCTCCGCGGTGCCGTAGCTCCGTCATGATGTCGACGATCCCCCACAAGCTTCTGTCTCCGTTTCTATTGAAACAAAACACAACTAACTAACGTGTTGTTGTTGCTGTCGTGTTCCGCCGATGGAGTACAGCCGCAAATCGGTACAGATGCCGCTCGATGCGCTTCCCTCTGCCTGTGGTCCTCTGACTGACACACGGCCCGCTAAGCCCCGCCCACTCGGTGGGGCTTATACACCAATACACCATACACCATACACCCATACACCATACACCAATACACCATACACCATACACCATACACCCATACACCATACACCAATACACCTTACACCAATACACCATACACCAATACACCATACACCCATACACCATACACCCATACACCTTACACCAATACACCATACACCCATACACCATACACCAATACACCATACACCAATACACCTACACCATACACCATACACCTACACCATACACCATACACCATACACCATACACCATACACCATACACCAATACACCTTACACCAATACACCATACACCATACACCATACACCCATACACCATACACCAATACACCTTACACCAATACACCATACACCAATACACCATACACCCATACACCATACACCATACACCTTACACCAATACACCATACACCATACACCATACACCAATACACCATACACCAATACACCTTACACCATACACCATACACCCATACACCATACACCTTACACCAATACACCATACACCAATATACCATACACCAATACACCATACACCCATACACCATACACCAATACACCTTACACCAATACACCATACACCCATACACCATACACCAATACACCATACACCAATACACCTTACACCAATACACCATACACCATACACCCATACACCATACACCAATACACCATACACCAGTACACCATACACCAATACACCATACACCATACACCATACACCAATACACCATACACCATACACCAATACACCATACACCATACATTATTTGAAAGATAGTGTTTCTTTGTGCATTCCATCATATGTGTTCCATTATTTTCCACGTATGTTATGTGTTATGTTATGGGTATGCCTTGCTGACTGTTTCTTCTTTCCTTCTGCAGTACTCATTGTGTACAAAGGGGGCGCTACAACCCTTTGTTTACCGTTTGCATGTGAGGTGGTCCGCGAAAGTCCGTGACCATTGAGAAGTAAACTAAAAGACATAAACAAAGACAAAGGTTGACGGTACACGACTCATGTATATACGTATATACTTCTTTTTTTTAGGTAGTATTACTACACACGATATGCAATCCAAAAACACTTTAAACACAAGAGTAAAAAAACATACAGATACATATATACGGCTATGGTTACATTCAAACATTCGAAAGGCGGTAAAAAAAACGTATCAATAAAATGATATGTGATTAAATTGAAATAACTTTATTTCTCTTGTATTTCACCAACATAACATCGGGACTGCGGATGTTCACCGTGAAGAAAACAGAATACTGACGCTGATAAACGATTGTGTTTCTACTTGAAGAAGAACTTGAAGAGTTCTCCCCTTGACCGCTAGGTGGCAGCATGAGCCCACACACCGCGCCGCGCTCTGGACAGTCCATCAGCCCTATGAAGCACTATCCTCACCTTTATCGTCAACCTTTCAATCTTAAGCAATGTGGAGAAATAAGTTACTTACTAGCTTTTCAGCGAGACAACTTTGATTGGATATGAATTATGCTCTATCAATTTATAATATATGATATCTGAGATATCTAAGATATCTGACTCATAATGTGGCATAACATAACATTACGTCCTCTTCCTCCCCCATGAATACACATCACTAACATTATAATAATTTTAGCTCAAATTTCAAATTTCACATTAAAGTATTTTGAAAGTATCTTTAATTTAAGTAACATTGTGCACATGTGCCTGATTATTAAAAAAATAGTTAAATATACTTCAAGTTTACTGCATACTTTAAGCCTCTAAGAATACTGCATTCTGTTAAAAACACCAGTGTCTTGAGATGTTTTCTAGCTTTAGATCCCAGAGCCGAACACCAGGGAAACAGAACCAAGCTGGTTGTGAAGGATGCAGTGCAGCGTACATGTTCAACAATAAAGGACTCTCACGTGTTATACATTATGCATGATAAGCATCTTTAAGTAACATTGGGGAATACTAATGTGTGTATTACTCACAGTTATGTGAACGTTTTGGCAGTTCATCATCTGTTTAAGATACGATTACTTTATGACTCCCAGACGGGAATGCGAATGTCATTCATGTCAGTTGTAGAGCAGCATAAATTATAATGGGTGGAGGTGTGGGTGGAGGTGTGCGTGGAGGTGTGGGTGGAGGTGTTGGTGGAGGTGTGCGTGGAGGTGTGGGTGGAGGTGTGCGTGGAGGTGTGGGTGGAGGTGTTGGTGGAGGTGGAGGTGTGCGTGGAGGTGTGGGTGGAGGTGTTGGTGGAGGTGTGGGTGGAGGTGTTGGTGGAGGTGTGGGTGGAGGTGTGGGGGGCTAGGACGCCTCAACCTTGGAGCACCAGCGGCTGACTTCTGACTTTGCTTGGTCATGCTGTGTGTGTGTGTGTGTGTGTGTGTGTGTGTGTGTGTGTGTGTGTGTGTGTGTGTGTGTGTGTGTGTGTGTGTGTGTGTGTGTGTGTGTGTGTGTGTGTGTGTGTGTGTCTGACACTTTAGTCAGCTGGGTTTCTTTTTTAAACAAACAAATGAAGAATAATACAATTTTAAAAATCTCCAAAAGGAGGTTTGGTTTTTGAGTTGTTAGCCTGGATGGGAAGAAATGCAGGAACTATGGGACATCTGCAATGCAGGAATCTATATATAGAGAGAGAGGTTCAAGAGGAGAGAGGGGAGGGAGGAGAGGGAGAGAGGGAGAGAGGGGAGGAGAGGGAGAGGAGGGAGGGAGAGAGAGGGAGGGGAGGGAGGGGAGGGGAGGGAGGAGAGGGGAGGGGAGGGAGGAGAGGAGGGAGGGAGAGAGGGGAGGGAGGGAGAGAGAGAGGGGAGGGAGGAGAGGGAGAGAGGGAGAGAGGGGGAGAGGGGAGGAGAGGGAGAGGAGGGAGGGAGAGAGAGGGAGGGGAGGGGAGGGGAGGGGAGGGGAGGGGAGGGGAGGGGAGGAGGGAGGGAGGGAGGGAGAGAGGGGAGGGGAGGGAGGGAGAGAGAGGGAGGAGAGAGAGGGGAGGAGAGGGAGATAGGGGAGGGAGGGAGAGAGAGGGAGGGAAAGAGGTAAGGGAAGGAAGGAAGGAAGGGAGGGAGAGAGGGAAGGAGAGGAGGGAGGGGAGGGGAGGGAGGGAGAGAGAGGGAGAGAGGGAGAGAGAGAGAGGGAGGGGAGGGAGGAGAGGGGAGGGAGGGAAAGAGGTAAGGGAAGAGAAGGAAGGAAGGGAGAGAGGGAAGGAGAGGAGGGAGAGGCGGGAGGGAGGGAAGAGAGGGAGATAGGGGAGGAAGGGGAGGGAGAGAGGGAAGGAGAGGAGGGAAGGATGGAAGGAAGAAAGGAAGGAGGGAGGAAGGAGAAGGAAGTGAGGGATGGAGAGAGGGGAGCAAAATAGAGATGGAAGGTGTGGATGTGAGAGAAAGAAAGAGGAAAGAATAGATAGAGAAAATTAAAGAAAAGTAAGCTGCATGATATGAATACTGCATGACACAGCATCCCAGCAACAGACAGAGAGAGAGAGAGAGAGAGAGAGAGAGAGAGAGAGAGAGAGAGAGAGAGAGGGGGGGGGGGGGGAGGGAGAGAGGGGGGGGAGGGAAAGAGAGAGAGAGAGAAGAGAGAGAGAGAGAGAGAGAGAGAGAGAGAGAGGGGGGAGGGAGAGAGAGAGAGAGAGAGAGGGGGGGGAGGGAGAGAGAGAGAGGGGAGAGAGGGAAAGAGAGAGAGAGAGAAAGAGAGAGAGAGAGAGACAGGGAGATGGAGAAAAAGGGAGATGGACTATCTCTCTCTCTCTCCCCCACTCTCTCTCTATGTGGGTGAGAGAGGGGGGAGAGAGAGGAAGAGAGACAGGAATATGGAGAGAGAGAGAGACAGAGAGACGGAGAGAGATCACACAAAAATAAAAAACACAAAAAAGGAAATGCTTGAGTCAGCTCCCACCCAAGTCAAACCAACACCCCTCGTTCCTCCAGAAGAACTCCAGAGAGTCGCTCTGACAGGACCTTCACAGACCACGCCTCCTCACACAGCAGCACACATCACGCATCATGTGATCCCCACAAGGTCAAGCGCTGGTGTGTTGTGTGTGTTGTACCGCAAGGTCAAGCGCTGGCGTGTTGAGTGTCATACCACGCCTACACACGTACTGCCACAAACCACCCAGTCTGAGTCCGGACGCAGTGCCTGGACTCACTGGGAGCGGAGCCAGCCGGCGGAGACGGGGAGGGGCTGAGTGTGGACCGCGGTCGGGGAGACGGGGAGGGGCTGAGTGTGGACCGCGGTCGGGGAGACGGGGAGGGGCTGAGTGTGGACCGCGGTCGGGGAGACGGGGAGGGGCTGAGTGTGGACCGCGGTCGGGGAGACGGGGAGGGGCTGAGTGTGGACCGCGGTCGGGGGGGGATTGATGCTCCTCTCTCCCCCTGCTATCTCTCTCTCTCTCTCTCTCTCTCTCTCTCTCTCTCTCTCTCTCTCTCTCTCTCTCTCTCTCTCTCTCTCTCTCTCTCTCTCTCTCTCTCTCTCTCTCTCTCTCTGCAAGGTCTGCAACATGGACCGATTTACCTGCACTCCCCCACCGAGTCCTGACTTGTGTGTATGTGTGTATATGAGTGGATGTATATGTGGGTACGTATGTGTGGTGGTAACGGCTAGCTAACCCTAGACCTGCATGGAAAGCATCATGACTTTGATTGATAACATGTTTCCAATTGTGATGAAGTTTCGTAAACAACAATCCACTTACCTTGAGTTTTGATTGCTAAAGATATAACTATAGATATAACTATAGGTATATATCCTAGGAAACGGAAGCAGCTGAGGATTTCCACCGGTGTCACCGTCCAGGCGTGTCAGCCGGACCTCGTCTACCTCATCTCTGTTCTCCGTCTCATCGCCCTCGCTTATCAGGCCAATGACGATGTGGTGTCGTCTGCAAACTTGATAATCGGATTATGTCTGTGCGTGGCAGTACAGTCATGTGTGTACAGTGAGTACAGCCGGGGACCGAGGCAGCAGCCTTGGGGTGCTCCGGTGTTGAGGACCAAAGTGGATGAGATGTTGTTCCCAATCTTCACCACTTGAGGCCTGCCCGTCAGGAAGTAATCCAGTTACAGATGGGCCGCCCAGACCTAGGTCCCTCAGTTTCAGGACGAGCTTGGAGGGAACGATGGTGTTGAACCATCTGACGTAGGTGTCCCTCGCTATGGGTGTTAAAGCTACTGCACGATAGTCATTGAGGCATGTTACCTTGGTCTTTTTGGGTAATGGCACAATGGTTGTCTCTTTGAAGCACGCTGGGACGACAGACTTGCAGTGATGTGTTGTAGATGTCGGTGAACACAGAAGCCAGCTGGTCAGCGCAGGTCTTGAAGACGCAGGATGGAACTCCGTCTGGGCCGGCTGCCTTCCCTGCCTTCGCCCACCTGAAGGATCTGCGGACCTTGGACTCAGACAGTTGTAGAACGGGTGAAGGTTCAGTTTGTTCCCCCTCTCAAAGCGTTGGGGTCTTGTTGACTCCCCCTGATGGGATTATGTGCCCATAGACCTGGTGTGCTGATATAAGACATGGGAATCCTTCATGTAAAATACTACAACTATCAACATACATACATACATACATACATAACTATCAACATACATACATACATACATACATAACTATCTACATACTGGTTACATACATACATACATACATACATAACTATCTACATACATACATACATACATACTACATACATAACTATCTACATACTGGTTACATGCATACATGTTGTATTATTACCACACAGCATTGTACAGAACATTTCTTAAATTCAAATTAATATATGATTACACTTTACAAACATATACATATTTGACAAATGTCGCTGACATTGATATAACTGACCAACTTTTGCAACATATTCTTAATTTATTAATTAATTGTTAGCAAAAATGTATTTTTGTTGCCCAACTAACATAGTTATTTTTTGCAAGATCGATCTCACAAAAGTACATCTTAAAATGTTCTCATTCTATGTCCCTTCCTGGGCTCCGTCATTGTTTGTAATATATCTATTTAATTTAATTAATTCTTAATTCTTAATTCTTAGTGCCCCAGTGGAGGAAGAAGCCATCACCCGGAGAGGAAAGCAGAGTTTTCTTGTGGGTCCTCACCGTGATACTGCTGGGATCTGATCTTACTTTTACAGCATTGAACATTTAGGGCATTTGGCAGAACATGCATTTAACGACCACCCCCCCCTCCACCCCCCCCACCCAACACCACCACCCCCCCCCCCCCCCCCCATCACTACCACCCCCCCCCCCCCTCCACTACCACCCCCACCCAACACCACCTTACAGGCCCAGGATAAGTAATGGCTGTTGGCTGTGATGAAGTCCTCAGCCCTGACAGCACTGCTGGCAGGGGGCCGCTGTACGGACCACCACCGCCATCAATCTCCAGTGGCTCCATCATTACCTCCAGCCACCGCCGCGGGACAAGCCCAGATGGGAAGTGATGGGTGTAGGACAAGCCCAGATGGGGAAGTGATGGGTGTAGGCTCCGCCCGGCCCCTCCTTTACATGCATTAGCTTCATGGCTCCAAGGTTGAAGCGGCTCGCTACTAGCTCACACTAGCATCTCGTCTAGAGTCGGCATGTTATGAATCCTCAGAACAAGCTGCCCCATAATACTATGATGAATAGTCATTCAAGAGGTGCTATTAAATTATTAAGCTATAATATATATACATATATATATATATATATCATAATATAATAGTCTAATGAAATGTATGCACTCATGGTATTGTACTTAATATGAAAGCATCCTACCAATGGCATATATTATTAATGTATCCCATTAAAACATACTATACTATTATTACTACATAATATTATTATAATAATAATAAGCCTTTTGTGTATCATAAAATAATTTAGAAATTTTGTCAGGAAGTGTCACACAAGTTGACCAAATGACCAGCAAATGTCTTCATCGTTTTGTAACATTCGTATACTGTTGAATCCTAATCAGTCAATATTTATGAATTTGTCTCTATATGTATATTGTATAGTAGCTATAAACAAATCGACATAACAGAGCTATACTTCATAGAGAACCCAGATGGAAGAGACTGGTGTTTGGTTGATAAATGTCTTTATTTGGCTTTGAGAGGAAACAGGACAGTCACAGTATGTGTTAAGATCAGTGACTCGTTGAGATGTGGGGAAACACGCATTCAGTTTGCAGTCATGTTAAGGCCATTTTTATTTTTATTCTAGCTTTACTTTTTAACACACAACAAGCAAAACACGAAAAAACAAGGAAACAGACCCAAAACAATCCTTCCCCTAACTATTCAAGCTCCGAAACGCAGGCCATGCATCCACATCACGTTGACTCAACCTATTTGTCAATAAAAAGGTTTGTTTGTTTGCACCAGCGCCCCTAAACCGCGCCTCACCGGCCGCCCACCACCCCTCCCACGCACAGCCTCCGCCCTTCCTCTCCACAGGTTTCCACAGCGACGCGTGGATGGACAGGCGTGGGTGTCGTGGCGGTAATAGCCCTTATGTACCACATGACCGCATCATTACCACCTGTGTGCCGGCGTGGCGAGCCATCAGCGCAAGCTGCTGACCACCTGACCCGTCCTTCACAGCCTGACACGACCCTCAGCCTCCAAGGAGAGACAAAGCCTCATCTAATACCTTTATCTAAAACCGTTATCTAATAGCGTTATCTAAAACCTTCTTAAAGTGTTATCATAAACCTTTTGGAGACTCTTTAGGGACAAATAAATTGAGACAAGGATGGTGGGGGGAGGACGGGGATTCATACTTTTAGAACAAAACTAAAAAATATATAATTTGATAGATAGATATATTATATATGATGTATAGCAGCAGCAAACTCTAAATGTGTTCATCATTCCCAAAAGTGTAGAGGAGGAAGTGCAAACCAAATAAGAACCAGGACATCGCTCTCCCCATCTCAGACCTTATAGACAGTCCTCTCTTCAGAGCGCCTCCATGGGGCGGCTGGGATGGTGATATCTGGTTCAGTCGTCCATGGTTCACTTATCTCATATTACTGTCCACGCTAAAAGGGCTGAACGTATGTGTGGATGACGGAGGAGTGAACAGGGCTGTTGTGCCAAGTGCCCGCATGCTAAGAAATGTGGTTTTGGACAGGAGGAAAGATAGAAGGAAAGACAGGAGGGAGGAGAGAAGGAAAGACAGGAGGGAGGAGAGAAGGAAAGACAGGAGGGAGGAGAGAAGGAAAGACAGGAGGGAGGAGAGAAGGAAAGACAGGAGGGAGGAGAGAAGGAAAGACAGGAGGGAGGAGAGAAGGAAAGACAGGAGGGAGGAGAGAAGAAAAGACAGGAGGGAGGAGAGAAGGAAAGACAGGAGGGAAGAAGGAAAGACAGGAGGGAAGAAGGAAAGACAGGAGGGAGGAGAGAAGGAAAGACAGGAGGGAAGAAGGAAAGATCCCTTGAGGCTAACATCCTCAGGTGAAACATGTATCCCTCTCCAACTTATAGAAGTCAAAATCTAAAAGCACCTTATAAGTTGGACGGTAAACTTGTGTTTCCTAAGCTAACCGGAGTATTAGGTTTCCGCTCGCTCTGGGCCTCTTTTACTGCAGATAGGGTAGCATAGTCAAACTATTGAGGAAAGACAGAATCAAATTCATATTCACTTATAGGAATATATAAGTGAATATGACATCTAACTTACAACATGGCAATCCTTTTCTGCACCGGCACTATGGAACACAAGAGAGCAAGCACATTCTAGAACATCTGTATGATGTTGTGGAATGTTCTATAACTTGTAGAACGTCTCCGTGACAGCAGCTCCGCAGCACCCCGCCCATGTGGTGTCACTGGGATGAACAGCTGTTGTCACGGTGACAACACGTGTGTGAATATACAACCCTCGGCGCCACTTCCTGCTTCCTGCCCCGACACCCAGCCCCTGGCCTCCTCGCCTTGGAGCATCAAAACGTCAGAGAAATGAAGCGGATGGCGGAAGACAGAGAAGACGCATCTGAGTATGTGCTCATGTGCAGACATTGTTGTGTGTGTGCTCACATCGGTGTGTGTGTGCTCATTTGCAAGTGTGTGTGTGTGCTCATTTCCGTGTGTATACATGTGTGTGTGTGTGCTCATTTGCATGTGCGTGTGTATGTGTGTTCACCTTGCGCATGTGCGCATGCAGGTGTGTGTGTTTTTGTGTGTGTGTGCGGGACAGGGCTGGTGAACTGAGGAAGGGGTTGTGGATGAAATGGATGATGATGTTGACGTGTGTGAAGATGATGAAGATGAGGACGTTGATGAAGATGGTGAAGATGAGGAAGATGGTGAAGATGGTGACGAAGATAAGGATCACCAGCTTTCTACTTCTTGGCGGTCTTCCCGGGGGCGACGCTCTCCTTCTTCTCCTCTTCCTTGGCGTTCTTTCCTTTGGGCTTCTCTTCCTCCTCTTCCTCCTCATTCTCCTGCTCGCCGTCCTCGCCCTCCTCTTCCTCACCCTCGCCCTCCTCTGCCTCCTCCTCTCCCTCCTCCTCTCCCTCCTTCTCCTCTTCGTCCTCTCCTTCTTCCGCTTCCTCCTCCTCCTCCTCCTCCTCCTCTTCCTCCTCGGCGGGCTTGGCCACGGGCTTCCGGTATGAGCCGAGGGCGTAGCTACGGGACGACGTGTAGGAGAAGCCCGGGTAGCCGGACTGGACCATGGCTCCGCCCACACTGCTCAGACGGCACTCCTCGCCTTCCAGAAGCTTCCTGCATGGACACAAACAGACACACACGTGCACACACACACACACACACACACACACACACACACAAACACACACACACACACACACACACACACACACACACACACAGATTAATAGGTTGGTATTGGAAGTGACAGAGGAGCTGATATTCTATTCCAGAACCTGTTTCTATTTTAAATCATTTGAAGTCTGGGCCAAGCTGTCATATCCTACACCTCCAGTCTTAATGAAAGATTTAGTTTCATTAAGATATCTCTTTCCTCAGCTAATCCCCTGATCTAATTCTGTCTTCCAGCCAAGCGAAACTAACGGTATCATGTGACACAGCCTACAGTCTGTCTGGTAACAGTGTGTAACCCAGCCTACAGTCTGTCTGGTAACAGTGTGTAACCCAGCCTACAGTCTGTCTGGTAACAGTGTGTAACCCAGCCTACAGTCTGTCTGGTAACAGTGTGTAACCCAGCCTACAGTCTGTCTGGTAACAGTGTGTAACCCAGCCTACAGTCTGTCTGGTAACAGTGTGTAACCCAGTCTGTCTGGTAACAGTGTGTAACCCAGCCTACAGTCTGTCTGGTAACAGTGTGTAACCCAGCCTACAGTCTGTCTGGTAACAGTGTGTAACCCAGCCTACAGTCTGTCTGGTAACAGTGTGTAACCCAGCCTACAGTCTGTCTGGTAACAGTGTGCAACACAGTCTACAGTTAATGTTGAAAACATGTATGCCTGTAATAAATGTAATAAATACTTCATTAATGCTAGACTAGATAGCTTGTTACAATTGTGCTTACAGTGCATTCAAACCAACTGTGTGTCATAAACAAATACACATTGTAATACTGAGGTGTGTAGTATTTACTGGAATAGTTCGCACTACCACTAATACAAAGAATAGAAAAATATTAATAAAACATATTTGTATTACTTATTTTTTAATCAGGTTGTGCAGCACGGTATCACCATAGCAACTTGCTATAGAAACAAGGTTATAACCTTGTTTCTATAGCAACTTGCTATGGTGATACTGTAGGCTTTGATCTCATAATACTGGGGATCCCGAAGCTTTGATCTCATAATACTGGGGATCCCAAAGCTTTGATCTCATAATACTGGGGATCCCGAAGCTTTGATCTCATAATACTGCTGACACTGTAAGTGTGAATGTAAAGTGAGCAGTCCTGAGAGGGGAGGAGCCTCACCTGTAGGCAGCGATCTCGATGTCCAGCGCCATCTTGACGTTGAGCAGGTCCTGGTATTCCCTCAGGTGACGGGACATCTCTCCCTTAGTGCTGCGGAGAGCGTTCTCTAGCTGCTCGATGGTTTCCTACACACACACATATCGACACACACATATCGACACACACACACACACACACACACACACACACACACACATACACATATTGACACACACACACACATAGAGACACACAAACACACACACACATAGACACACACACAAACACACACATAGAGAGACACCCACATACATAGACACCCACACACGCACACACACACATT